>CM055188.1:30192399-30412399 GCA_029224185.1 Karalla daura
CACAGCGTTCACTGCAAGTTTGTTTTCACAGCCTAAGCCTCTCTCTTTTCTGGCAGTGCCCTCCGTCTGCTGCCCCTGTTCTCTCAGAGCAAAGAGAGCGAGAGAGAGATAGAGAGAGAGAGAGAGAGAGAGAGAGAGAGAGAGAGAGAGAGAGAGAGACCAAGCGCCATCAGCTGCCTGCCAATCAAGCAGCTTTACATATACGCCCTCGTCCTGTCACTTCATTGTTCTCTCTGTCCTCCTTTTGTCTGATCCCTTTCTTGATCTCTGGGATTTACCACAGAGAGAAAGAGCCGCGATGGTGGGCTCTGGGGTCAGCGTTATGCAATGTGCGGGGATTATTCCACGGGACGAACGGAGTCAGACAGGCTGAAACTTCTGCAGGACGAAGATGCATTCCTATAGAGAGGGAAGGACACACTTAGGGAATTTTAATCCTTGAATTTGAGTTGAGTTATGAATTAAGGTCAAAATTGTGCAGGAGATAGAAGACATTCAAAGAAATTTGTCCAGGTGCAATTTTTGAAACTTTATTTTTTAATGCAATTTTGTGTTAAACATATGTCGACATCAATAAAGATAAAGTTTTATTGACTGATATACTGAATTTGTCCCCAGAAACAATGTGCCCCATCTAAGCTTTCCATTTTATTAAACGAAAATCACTTTTAAAAGTCAAAAGAACAAATAGAACAAATAATTTAATCTGATTTATCCTAAATTGAGTGCTTTGCTTCAACCAAACAAATTATATATTTTAATAAATTCTTTCTGCAATTTCTCTGAATTGCAACCAATTTACTTTCTCTTTCTGTCATTGAAATTCCCACTCATAGATTAAATGTCAACCAATCCGTAGATTATGAATTTTGCAGATTGTGTGTAGTGCACTGGACTGCTCTTAAAGCAATGCTTATTGTCTTCATGACTATGAAAAGCACTTTATATAAGTCACATTCAACTCTAATGGACATGGTCAGACTCGGTCAGTCAGTTTAGGGTTAGCATCACGAGGGACCTGAAACGTCTGCCAGCAGTTATGTGTATGACCATGCTACCCCTGAGCCTCAGTTGCCCCTGTGTGAGGGATTTAGTCTGATATAAAGATGCGTTGCTACCGAATGATCGACTTAATTCTTGCGATTCAAGCCAGTTACCTAACTAGAGCCTCTCTTGACCTTCCTCCTCCTCCTCCTCCTCCTCTCCCACCTCTCTTTTGGGTTGTTTGGACAGTGTCTCTTTGCTTGTGCATACAAGGACAGATGAGTGGCATCTGTGGCAGTGGCCCACTCTGGCCGCTGTCCCAGGCCCTTCGGGATTCCCATAAACCCCCTCCCTGTCTGTGAGGCTGAGTGGGGTCCAGTTTCCTTTGGCAGCAGAAAGTGACAGAAAGAGAGCACCGAGTGATAGGGGGATTCAGGGAGGAGTGGCTGTGGGCTGGTTGGCGCTCATTGCCCTGGAAGGATGTCATATATGTCAAACTTGCTTAATTACTCTTATGTCAACCTGCCAATGTTCCATTCAAACTTAGTGTTGGCCCACACCTCAAACCCTATTCCCTGATATAATACATGCTGGGCCCGGAGCCAGATCGTCCCTCTTGCATTTCCAGTCCAATTTTGAATGAGTTTTATATTGCTCTCTAAACCATCCGCTGAACTACATGTAACCCCTGTGTTACAAAATCAAAGTCTCTGCACGGCTTTTAATAAATAAATAAATAAATAAAGGTCAAAGTCACAATCCTTTCTCATAAATGACAAAATTCGGGAATGCAACTTTATCCATTCCCTGCCTCGAGACAAAAAAAGGTTGTTTAAGGTTCCTGATTAATGAAAATAAACCAGGACAAGTGTTGCCGCATGCAATGAGTATTTTTCCTGTCACGAGACAGGGTAAAGACTCTTTATTACTGTTTTGTAGGTTGTTAGGTTAGTTTTGTAAAATTTAAATGGTTGCTGTTGTCCTCTATATGTCTCTTGTCTGCCCCCATCCTCTCTGTGTTTCCTCCTGTATCTTAAAATAAACAACGAAGTAAAGTTTATGCAACAGGTGGAGATTGTTGGACTTCTACTCTGCAGTCACTTGCAGAGTTTGAAATGTCCCCGTTGTATAACTAAGAAATATTGAACTCTTCTAGAGTAAATCATACGTCCAGAAACTTCTCTCTATATGCATAAGTTGCTGGATTGGCATTTGGTTCAATGCTGAATCGGTGACATAAATGCAGTGACCTCAAACCTGCTTTAAAACATTGTCTGCAGGCCTCATTGCTGTATACAGTGTGGAGATTAAAAGTTAAAAAACAGTTGAATCTGCATGTGATACAAGAGTAAATGAAGATAGACTGTGACGCAGAAGTTTGGTAAACGTCAGTGACATATCAGTGAGCTGATAGAGAAATAAGGAATGATCATTTGAAGCGTTGTCGTCTCTTCAAGCCGTGCAAAATAGTCTTCCACAATAGCAAAGTTATGAGAGAGGAGATCCCAAAATAGCAATCTCCACAACGTTTATACTCTCACCTTTATCATAATCTGCCCCAGCTCCTGGCAACATACATAATGTTCTAGACTCTTTGGGATAGTGGTGTTCACCATTCAGAGTTGCAACAGACCTCAGCTGACTGATAAGGTAACGGTCCCTATTTGTAGTGATGCACGCAACTTATCTCAACTTCAAGTAAAATGATATGAAACAAACGGTTGATAACTGTGACGTCATACAGGCCACGCACCTGTTCAATCAAATGAAAATATGAAAGATATACTATAATTTTCTATTGCAACACACGCAAGCTTCTTCCTCAGTATCTGATTCTGGCTCAAACGTATAAGGCTGGATGTGTCTGTGCTTTATAGCTGCATTGCTAGTTACCACTTAGTTCAGCTAAAAGTTTTAAAGCTGTGCAACAATACTTAGCAAGGAGCGTAAAGTTACAAGATCAATGGCAGATCTGTGGAGAGAGTGTAAATCTGAAGCATTCCCGATGAAACCAATGTTCCATAGCTTCTATATTAACACCCAGGCGTCAGAATAAACACTTTATTCAACCACAGGTCGCATTTAAGAAAGTCAAGCTAATGTTCATACTGAGTGTACTTCTGTGTGTGTATGTGTGTGTGTATGTGTAGACTGTTTGTCTCCGTGTCTAAGAGACGAGACGGGGACTTGCCGGGGGTCTTGAGCGGCTCTCATAGCAGATAAATGATGTCACGTACCACACACCTCAGTGATGACGCAGGGCAATGATCTATGGCTCAGCCTCACACACGCACGCACACACGCCTTCACGATGCCTCTCCCTCACTATCGTTTACAGCGTCATCATTCTCACGCTGTCCCTGCAGACTGCAGCAAAAAAGTCAGTTACCCACTGAATGACCTCAGATGCAGCCATTACCGAGCATTATCCACAAACCAAGTGTCGCACAGTAGTCACAGGATGTCATCGACACGTCTCCAATCACCTCCTCCACTTTTCGCACTCAAAAAGCTGCAGGATGTGACTGTGGCATGACTGTTTGTCAGCCCCGCTGCTGCCGGGAACCATTTGTCCATAACAACCAATCTACCCCCTGCCGCACATCCTCCTGATGCCGTATTTTATGTTTCTACAATAATCTGTAAATGGTCACATTCAGAGCAGGCACTAAAAAGGGGGTATGAGGAGTTTTTAGGCGCAGGGCCATGTCTTTTTTTATACTGGCCCTAAGAGGCTCCTTACCTATTCACACACGGAAAGTGAAACGAAACACTACAGTCATTTTACTGGAAAATGCAGGCTCGGTTTCAGCAAACAAGTCATAAAATAAAGAAAGCTCAGCAATGCAACTCTTCAGACTAACGAAGAGGAAGCAGTAAAATCCACATTGTGAAGTATGGAGAAGATATTGAACTTTTGACAGATTTATTGAATTACCTGTGACTGCCACAGATACAATGGAGCTATATGTCCCACAAAGAGGCATTGTGACACTAATGCATGCATACAATGGAATTATGCAGATAACAGCGATAATGCAGCCTTTGCATGCAGTAAGGTAACAGTTATGAACCATCCGGCGTCATCCCTTTTATCAGATCTCAAACACATCGACCTCCGTGGGAGGCTTTCCTTCTCTGATGCTTCCGTATTTTTTCTGGTATTTTTCCACTGAATTTGCGGAGGAAAACGAGGTGGCGGCAGGTCCATCACAATGGCTCAGGTTCTTTTTTTTCCTTTCTTTTTGAGGTGTGTGTTACAGCATTTACCCAACGCCCTGCCTCCCTCCTTTTCATCTCCCTTTACGCCATCAGTGTCGGAGCACTGCAGCGCTCTCTGTGCTTGGAAATTTCCACACTGCAGCAGAGCGAGAGAGCACGAGCAAGACAGAGAGAGAGATAGAGAGAGAGAGAGAGAGAGAGAAGTGCAGGTGGGAAGGGATGATAGTATGCTTGAGAAAACTAATCGATGGTTTGACTTTTTCAGTGATTCGTGTCAGGGACAAGTTTACACTTTGAATAATGCAAAAGCTGGAAGTTGAAAGATGGAGATTAGTGACACAGGAGGAAGGAGGTGTGCGTCTGTGGTTGTGATTAGGTGCATGTGCAAATAATGTGGAGTAAAGTGAATCTTTTGGCCTAACGACGGACGGCTAAAATGTAGAGGATCGAATAATTAATAAGGAGGAGAGGGAAGGGGTGGGGATGCACTCATTTTGAGGGAGCAAGTGATGAGAAGAGGCAGAGAGACCCAAAAACGTGCATCATCATCACGTGCACTGAGAATAGGCAGAAAGGCACTGCAGCACACAGATTCTGCTCCTCAGAGCTGGCACCCACATACACTTAACTCCCAGCTGCAGCTTTAATGACTACTTCCATTAGTCACACAGGCGCATGGGAAATTATGACTTTCACCTTCGGATATCTATTCAAACACTAAATTCTATGTTAGCAGAGTAAATATGTGGCCAAGTGGGTTAAACTAACTGGAACATATTAGAATCATTTTGACTTGCTTTTTCACATTACAACCTGCAAAACACTGAATGCATCTTCCACTGATATAGGCGATGTATTTAAGTCGATGCAGAGATTTAAACCTGTGATAAACATGACTTTTTGTCACAGTGGAAACAGGACATGAGTCACCATCATCAGCCTTCAAGCTGAGATGGCAAACTTAACAACAAACAGCTGATATTCCATTATTCAATATCAGATTTTGCTCTTTTTTGGTCCCTACCAACTCTATTTCTTAAGCTGTGACTGTCTGTTGTGATAATGAGGGTGCTGAGAGAGAACCTAGAACCTAGATAGATAGAACAGCAATTGATATACAAATATACAATATAGCATCAATTACGAACGATACACAAAATCAACAGACGGTTAAAAAAACAACTTCTTTGTGCACAGGTGATGCCACTGTGGTGGTTATTTGATTTTGTTGACGAGCTAAAACAGGCTCAGACACCAATGTCACATTGAAACACACTCAGGGCCAAGTGCCGCAAAGCAGACGTCACAATCTCACAAATCAATCAGCTTCCCTCAGGGATCTGTTCCATACAGATTGATTCAAAACGAGCTGCCTAATGCAGTATTGATCCGCCCTCACGCTGCATGCAGATGGACTGACGTGTGAAAGTTGGGGGGAGAGTGCGACACGTGAGTTGGAGATGGGTGTATTGCTAATATCACTCATCATATTCACATCTGCAGACGCAGCTATTTATAATGTGACTAAGTCCAAGGTGCCGGTCATTCCACTTAACAGCGGCGCTGTGATAAGCCTAATTTAATTGGCAGTGACAGACTTGTCCTCCAGGCAAGTCGTGCTGTTTGAGTCAGCGCTTTTGGCTATGTTGTACTATGTTTGAAATTAATAAACTTTTTGCAATGAAAAACAATGACCTCTGTGATTCTACACAGACAGTGTAAGGTTTGGAAACCATTTGGAGTCATTCTAATGGACACGTATACAGAAAACAAAAAAGTTATGTCAGATAAACATTTTACATTTACATTAATGAGGGAGGAATTGACAGATTTTCTCTAATTGGCTTTTCTCTGTCTTGTATTAGAAACCTGAAACCACATTCAAAATACGCCCTGTATGTAAAACAGTCTGAGGCTGCAGGAAACCAGCTTAATTTTTCCCCATGTGTGTCTAGGTGCACTTATTTGCATGATGAAAATGCTGCCATGCCTCTGTTTACAGCTGTGAATTATTCATCTCAGCTATGCTCCGAAACTCAAACAGCCAAGCTCTAGTTACGGTTAATCTTGGCAAACAAATCTTAGATTGTGAGTCACTCTACCTTTACCTTTTTCAGACTTGCATAATTTGTTAAGAAATGGAGGAGAACTGCATAAACACTAATGTCACTGCCTGTTTCTCCATGACCTTTGATCAATGACGGGAGTCCAGACTTGGTACTTTTATTGGCAACTATTTAAGAGTAGAGAAGCTGAACCAGTTTATAGGGGGCTAAAGGCGTGTTAGGATTTGTGCATTTCACATTCACCAAATCTCCCATAAACCCTGAGGCCGTTATGTGTAACTATTAAACATGCAGCTCTGGCTCTCATCCACAAACTTATTCTAAGTACTGTAATACCAAGAACTCTCCTTGTGTTTTGGATCATTAATGGTAGTATTGGGAATGCATGATAGCTCTCAGAGCTCTCCGCTGTAACTCTTCTCTGTCAGCAAGTCCTGGGAACACACAAGACCACGGCCGTGCTCCTCCTCCTACTATCTCACAGCAGAAAACTCTGGGATGGCATTTTCAGAGAGACTGCTGATGTGAATGATATCACCAGTGCGTCACTCCAAGTCAACAAAACCATCTGGACAGTGTATTAAGCAACTCGCTGACTATTGAACTGAGAAGCAGGGGCTACACACATCAGGCCTGTGTGCTATTCACAATTTTAGAACTGGCCACCATTCAATTGAACAAGTTGGAAATTAGTTTGGAAGGGTAGGACAACAAATTAAATTTAGTAGGATTCAAAGGAGCAACAGGGCCTCAGACCGAAGGCCTTGGAGTTTACATGGGGTTTCTAGAGACAAGGTGTGAGTCTGCGTGTGAATGGTGCATGTTTCCTGTAATAGACTGGAGACTTGTTCAGGGCGTGTTCCCTGTCTTAGCCCTATGTGCACTGGAGACTCCAGCAGACCCTCCATTGGGTACAAAGCAGGTAAGATAATGGATGGATGGACCATTTGGGAATACATATTCACCATGAGCTAGTTGCTTATTAACATGCATAATAGCCAGGTTTTAGCCCTTTATTAGTCAGTAGAAACTAGGCATTAACGCTTCATTTTGCATGATCACAATTTACCACAACTAAGCTTTTAACTAAGTTTCCCATTCTATGTGTGTGACGATGAGCCAGCTCTAGAATTGGGAACTATGAAATATATATAATATATAAGGAAGAACCCTAGTTTATACAGAAGTGCCTTATTTGGAAAGTCTTAATTTAGAGAAATTTGATTTGACACTTATCACAGGTGATTCACATTACCTTTTGTACCTAAAGTTTGGATCAATTCTACTAACTATTATGTAAGAAAAACTGGGACTGAGACCTGGACTGAGCAAAGCTCTTTGAGATCATAGTTCATGTGCAGCTACTATCAATGTAACGGCGCCAGTAGAACTTAATCGCCTCATTAATGATTAATTAGAGCGAAAGTGTGTCACTACCATATAATGTCTGTATCAAGTAAATCCTTACTAGCCACGGTGTTGATTAAGCCGATCAGCTCCTCTAACATCTTTTGCAAGAGCCAACCCTCTCTGACATCACCCATCAGTTTGTGAAGGACTGTTTAAGAAGCCGAGAGTTTGGGCGCCACCATCTTGAATTTTTGGAGTCAGAAGGAACCATATATGGAAGAGACAGCGGAGCTGGAGAGGAGTGAGGGACAGATCTAACTTGTCACCTCCGTCATCCTCAACACAGCTACCTATCCCTAGGATCCATGCTGGCAATCGGAGAATAAGCTTGCTTTAAGATCATGAAGAATAAGGGTTAATTTGACTGGTGTACATACTGGGAAGCAGCTAGTTAATGGTGAATATGTGTTCCCCTACCAGACAGGACATGGTTCTGGGCACACAGTAGTCATTGCTGTTGCCTCACATCAAGAAGGTCATGAATTTGCATATTAGTCTGGACCATCTCTAGGAGTTTGCATGCTCTACTGTGTGTGTGTGTGTGTGTGTGTGTGTGTGTGTGTGTGTGTGTGTGTGTGTGTGTGTGTGTGTGTGTGTGTGTGTGTGTGTGTGTGTGTGTGTGTGTGTGTGGTTTCATCCTACAGAAAACACACAATCAAACAAATCAAAACAAAAATATGCAAAATAATGAGAGATATTTAGTGAGATTCTAACGAGAACCTCTCTAAATAAGAGACTCTTGTCCCTGGGTTGTGAATGGTTTGTGATGGACTGTAAACCAGTCCAAGGTTTTTTGCTTGCCTTTGAAATGTGTACACACTGGAGAAAGGCTCCAGTAGAAATAGAATGGGCTACAAAGCCCATTTGATGATAATAATAGATGAATTGGTGGTAAATTATACTTAAACAGCAGTTTTTGAGTCCTCATGCCTCCCCACGTGCTCCACAGACAAAAGTCACATGCACTCACATTCGGTGCCATTCATACGCTGGTGGCGGGGGCCGCCATACACAGTCCATCTGACACAGCATCAGAGGTGGTTTATCGTTCAGTGTGTAGCTCAAGGACACTTCAGCATGCAGCCTGTTGTAAACACTGACCACCCAATCCATGAACAGCCACTCACACAACAGAATAAATGTACTAAATTATAAATTATATTTTTGCTTGAGATATGAATAATCATCTCACTGAATGCTTAAAATAATTCTTTAAGCTCCAACATGAGGGACAATGAGTAATGTGTTTTCATTTCAACGTTAACACTCAACCAAATGACAAGAAGTCAAAGTAAAATCATACGATCTTTAATCCAATAAAGATCATATGATTATGAATTCTATGATTAATTCTTATTGTAATAGAGATTTTTAGGAAGTTGAGCTCTGACTATAAATGTAGAAGCAGCAAGTGAGGAGACTATCTGCTCGTTCTGAATGTTGTACAGCCGCAGCACAGAGCAGCAGACTGAGAGTAAAACCCTCGATGCTGACTTGTTGCATTGACTTCCTGCTGTTGACCTTTGCCCATTTTCTCAGGCCAGAAAGTGAATGCAGCAGAGTCAATAGTGTTCTAATCTAAAGTGGTTCTGTCGGTGGAGGGGATATTGATAGTTTCTCACATGATAGCACTAATCACTGGTATTGAAGAGCAGGCTGGCAAGGGCACTAATTAAAAAAAGTGTTTGGTCAAATAGCTGGGATCCACATTAAAGGAGAATGGTTGAATGGGGCATTTATCCTTGTTCTCTGTTGCTAACATCAAAGTCTATGGGACATCAGAAATGCCTCAGATGCTATTTCTGCACAGTTCTGTTACATGCTTATCTGGCAACCACACGTAGACTTTTGTGCTGATTTCCCTGTCTTTTCTGCTACTCACAGGAATGATAACGTGACTTCATACAGAGTAACTGGGTAACTACAGTGATGCAGCTATGGAGATCACATGCTATTTTACATTTCATAATCCTATGTTGTGTGTATTACAGTCTGTTTTCTGCACATATCTGGTGCACTAACATGTACCTGGCAACCACATCTAGGCTTTGACCCTTGGAGTAACATGGTTATGGCATGTAAACATTCAGTCTTGTATGTTTGAACTGAATTGGAGGACGAGTCAGATACTGAGGAAGATGGATGGTTGCCAGTTCTTTAAACTTCTGTTCCAGCGTCTGAAATACATATATGAATGAGGATGTAATGATGTTTTTGGGTCTGATTTGCATCTCTGGCCCTTGACTGGTTATTCTGCAAGGACAAAGTAAATTTTTTTTTTTTTCATTCTAGGTCGCCTTTAGGGGATTCACAGAGCACAGCAGCTTGAGTAAAGTTCAGCAGTTTTTGTGCTTGTCCTGAGAACTGGATGTGTACCAGACCTTGCTTGTCTGCACAAATCAATGCTGCAGTGTCTGCATGTGAGTGGCAATGAGGAAGCAACTCAGCGTCACACTGAGGAGCAGAGAAAGGTCTTCAGTGGTTGCTGAAAGTTAGTTGAATAGAATATGCCATTTTACAAGTTAGACCTGGCTTCTTTTTTCTTTTTTGTGCAACCAAAAACATTTCTGAAAAACTGTCCAAAACGCGACATGCTCGACTATCTAACCACAGTTAGATAGTTGTCAAAGCAGCTGTGCGTATAAAAGGAAACACACTGTAGCTGTGCACAGAAGTGACATTTTGTGGTTTCCATTTCTTCAGTATGAATATGAATCAACAACTGTGACGTGAGACACTTTTGCACCACATAGTTACAGGAAATCACTTCCTAATAAGGAAACCACAACTGCAAATATGTATTTCCAATCATTTGTATGCACTGTTTTTCTCTCCCACCATATATCTACAGTAGACATTTGGAGTGCTGGTTGTAAAATGAATGCTTCATGCACTTAGGCAGCACACACACTGCAGGAAGAATGGGGATAGAGGTCAATGCCTTCAGCTAAAAAGCAGAAGTTGACAGTTAAGTGCTCTGCTCAGCTGACCAGCTGTTTTGACCAAATGTAGTTGCTCCTACACTGCACGTTTCTGAAATACTGCTGACTGATAAGTCGTTGCCCTCAAAAGGCTTTGTGTTAGTCATAGTCTTAAGAATTCAAAGCATAAAACCAATGATGAAGAATTTTACAGAGCTTTTAATGTTTTTCATGTCACCTCTTCTCTGTCTTTTCCAAAATGCATAATCTAATTATTGTCTTTTGTAAAATTATGTCAATATAAGGAATACTGAATCCATTTAAGCATGAACACAAACAGATACTTTACATGAGGGATGTATATGTAGACTTTTCTGAACTGGTGTAAGTATCAGGTTCAGAACTCTGGACCCAGAGGCACCACAAACACAAATAGATCAGATAGATAGTTTCAGAGTTTTATTCTCTGGAACAGAAGAAGCAGCTAAAGCAGGGGCAGGTGGTGGGCAGTTGGTCAAGGGACACAAGTCAGGTAGTGTGAGGTTGGAGGAAGGGCCTCCCAACTGGTGAAAAGTCTAATGGTCAACTAGACCTAGTCCAAATCATGGAGCGTTTGGGACCTCCCGACCCCGCCCCTCTGCAAGTTTGATCCAAATTCTGCGGATCAATTCTGCCGGGCAATGAGTTCTGGGTCCAAAATGTGTTGAGTGGGAATCCATGACCTCTTGGAAGATCCAAATCCTTCCCAGTCCTCTTCCCCATATATGAGATCAAATGAGTTGTCGCTCAATCACCTGGGGAAGAGGCAGAACCGATGGAGATGGGGCAAGAGACTGGAATGGACCGGCTTCATCCTAGAAATGCAGAGAGTAGTATGGATTCTCATAGTTTGGTATGAGGTAGCTGCAACCTGACAGCAACAGGATTAATAATTTGTTGAAAAAACTTCCATTGAATCCAAAACTTGGATTCAATGGAAGGTCCCTAATGCAGGATGTCAGGATGTGTCGCAGGATTTTGTGACAACATACATCATTACTGCCAGGGGTGCACATAACTGGTGTGCAGGTATCCATGAATGACAGAAATCAGCAATGCATGATGGCACTTGTGTTACAGCTACACTTGTGCGTACTGACCAAGCTCCAACCCTATGTGACGTCAACCAGTGGTTTGTGAAGGACCATTTATGAAGTCAGGACTATCATGGGGCTGGAGCCAACAGAAACCATAGGGCAGGAGTGGAGAGGAGAGTTTCAGATATAACTTTTCACCTACATCATCCTCAACACACCCGCTAATCCATACAATCCAAACTGTCTATAGAGAATAACACAGCCAATGAACAAGGTAAACACAGTCTATTCGTCCAACTAATGTGACTCGCGCTCTTGCCTCTGTGAAGCTCCTCTTTCAACCAAATGGATGCACCCATACTCATTAATTTCTTTAAGCTCTAATATCTTTTTAATCATGCCATTATTTGCAAAGTGACCACCAGATCACACGCTGGCACAGGCACCTTAAGCTGTTGAAGTTGGTGTGAGTTGTCCAGAGCGAACAAGCTCTGTCTCTTGCTTTCCTCCACCACTTGAAGACAATAGGTGTGCCTTGAGATTTTTACTTGTCTTTTGGTGTGCCTTGGGCACATAAAGGTTGGGAACCACTGCGCTAATGGATAGCCAAACCTTCTGTTCAACCAGTTAATCATCTGTGCATGACAATCATGGCTCTCAAGAAGAACACTGCATGTTTATTTCCAAGCTCTGAAACAGATGAACAAACAGACTGGACGCCCCCTTCTCCTGAACTGGAAAAAGCTGAGGCTGATACCCTAGCACACACTGGAACTGAGACAATCCTATGGAAGAGCAAACTAAAGTATTGTCTTAGCTGAACAAGAAGTTGGATTCTGAGACAAAAGACAAGTCTCGAAAGTAAGGTCTTCTCCATCAGACTGAGGATGAAATCCTGATGTCAGAGTAGACATTGTACCAATCAAGCCACAAAACTTTTCATATGAATTGATGACAGAAGTTGGTTAACACTAAGAAGTGTTTGATGCCCAAACAGGTCCAGTTAGCCCACTGTGTAGCTCGGACACGACAGACTTCCTTTCTCATTCTTCCAGTTTAATGGTTAATAACATAACCCACCTCAGTTAGGGGTTTTAGAGGTAGAGGAAGTCACTGGTGGTATGGTGGAACCTCCAGCCATGAACAAATGTCGGGTCTGTCATTTGACCAGACTCTCAGGTCCAGAACTACACTACAGACACAGATAGATCTAGGTTTTGTAGTTTTATTCTCTGGAACAGCAGCAAGCAGCAGAGAACAGGAAACAAGCAGATGGAGTGACAAGATGGCAGTTTGAGGCTCATAGAGCTGCTGGCTGATCACAGGTTAAGATGGGATGGGGTTGGATCCAAATAGTAGGTTGGACAGGGAGGATGGAGGAGCAGGGAAAAGTCAAGGAACAAAACAGGTCAAAGCTGTCAAAGCAGGTGCGAGTGCTGGAGAGTCATGTGAAGATGACAAAGACAATCTGGCAAAGAGCTAGAGGCTGCGGTGAGTATAGGTACTCCACTGATTGGTGCCAGGATCTAGTGATTGGCTGAGCAGCTTCTGATAGGCAAAGGACCCATGGAGAGTAGAACATTTTTTAGGCTGGGAGCATGGCAGATGGCAGATGGCAGATACTGCCATGCCCTTTCAAAAGGCTAGGAACAGATGCATGACTGTAAGTTTCTCAAGAGCATAAGTTTTGTTGCAAAAATGCAGAGTAGCATAAAGGTCACATTCCTTTTACCCCCTCATGTCATGGATGATATTACAATAAATTAAATGCTATTTATCCCTCGGGGTGGTTAAATTCATGTTCTGAGTTAGACCAGAAGAAAGTGAAAAAACACACTTTTTACAAAACAATAGGAAATAAGGAACTGAGATGAGCAACTATTCAAACCTGTCACCATTGGGTTGCAAAACCGGGTCTCTAGCCACTAGACCACAGCTGTTCCATGAAGCAGTAACTGTACTTGAAAATAATATCCAACAAGGTGCAGCACAAAGGCCCAGTCCTGAATGCTCTGCAATGTTTCTTCTCATGACACTGTATTGCACAAATGCACAAACCACGAATCGTTCCATTTGTCAGATCGTCATCATCCAAGGAGCTGTATAGTTGAGGTAACTGGATTCGGCGTAGATTCCTGAAGATGTTTTTTTTTTCCACCATCATTTCCAGATAAATGATGAGTCATAATAACAGTCATAACCAAGCCGAAAAACAAACAGACACTTGCTGAGTACATATTTAAGTTCCTGGTAACATTTAAATGTTATTATCAGTAGTAGTAGACGACATATTAGTTATTATAGCAATCATAGCAGTGTTAATGATAGTAGTACTACTATAATAGTAGTAGTAGTAGTAGTAAAACAGTCGCAGTAATAGCACCAGTAGTTACAATAGTAGTAAATGTAATAGCACTACTATTAGTGGTAGAAGTAGTAGTTGAAGTAGTAGGACTTGTAGAGGTAATAGTGACAGCAGCAGGAGCAGTAGGTGTGGTACAAGTTATAGTAGTACTAATAGTAACAGTGGCAGAAGGAGGAAGAGTGGTAATAACTGTAGTAGCAGTATTAGTAACACTAACCATAGCAATAGTAAGACAAGTAGTCCTAAAAGTGGTGATAAGAGTAGCAGGAGTCAATGTAAAAGTTGTAATAGATGTCATAGTTGAAGTAGTAGTAGTGATAGTAGTAGTAGTAGCAGTAGTATTCATTGTTGCATGCCATATCCCATACAAGGGCCCAGCTAATTGTCCTGAATACTCTCCAGGTCTGTGCCAGTGACATTACTACTGCAGCAACTACACAGCTGTAGTAAAAGTCTGTCTTCATATTAAGTTATAA
Organism: Karalla daura; assembly: GCA_029224185.1. Classification (NCBI taxonomy): domain Eukaryota; kingdom Metazoa; phylum Chordata; class Actinopteri; order Chaetodontiformes; family Leiognathidae; genus Karalla; species Karalla daura. Next base: position 30,206,920 of record CM055188.1, read on the forward strand.
TTGGTTAAACTGAAGTTATAAACCAACACACTCCTGTTTATCACTTCAAACCTCCCTAACAAATTGTTTACATGTTAGACTCAGAAACTCTGTTAAACCCTGATCTTGGTCAACAGTGCGTGTCATAAGTTCATTTACTCAGAATCAAGTGCATTCCTGTTTATACCGTAGCACGGCACAACACGTTACGTAAGGGACGAGAAATTCCTAATTGATTTTTTGTGCTTCCCCAACACACTTGGCATCATTACAAGAAATTATAGAACTACTCAGAGAGAACTGTTATTGGTCACCATTGCTTTATCTTGTGTGTCTCGAGTCTCGAGTGTCTGAGCGATTTTGGTGGAAGTCATTCTGTTATTAAAAAGTTCTGGTTGTGTTGGGGCAAAAGACTGAGCATCTAATCGCTTTATTGCATGTAATCTGTATTTGTCCTACCGAAAATAAATTCCTGAAAATAACTCAAAATAAATGCAGGGACTCTAACAATGAGAGCCAAATAGCAAAACAGCAAAGTTTGCAATGCAGCTCTGTTACACTAATAAACTTAAATGTTCCTTTTCAGAGGTTTTATGGTTTGGGCTCCAATTTCAAGTTTCCATTCTTAAACAGGAGTCATTTCCTTATTTTGATTCTCATCTTGAACCTGTTTGTGAAATCATGTGTGTGCGTAAGTGTTTCTACAGTGCGACCACTGCTGAACAGCATGTTCTTGGTGTCAATCTAATGTCATGGAGTTTACAGTCAGACTGGATCTGCTGGACTCTTACGTAACAGAGCAAAAAACACACAGGACCTACATTCACTGCTTCCTCTCCCTCGAACACACACATGTGCACAGGCAGCCAGGCAGGCATGCGCACACACGCTCAGGCTACTCACACTGATATTTGAGGGAACTCCAGAAGCCCTTACATCTGCAGACTGAAAACAAAAACACGCTCTCTGTGTACAGCCAAGTGGGGAGGAGTCTCTCTTCTGACTTGTAGCAGATGATGTTTATCCCACTTTTCCTGGAAGAAGAAAACTAGTGTACAACTCTTGACAATCAGACCACTTTCAACTGCGATGACACTCGTGCCTGCGACCTTTGCCCCAAAAAGAATCAAACCTTTAGCATATTTTATGTCTGGGTGAAAACAAGTATCTCTACTGGCCTGCAACAACAAGAGGATTTAGTCTTTAGTCCAGATGCAAGACAGAATCTGCTGAATTTACAATAAATACAAACTAAAGTCTTGAGCTTCGGCAGCAGTTGTATAGAATATAGAGATTGTGAGCGTTGTAAAATGCTGTTTAGTGCTCAGTTTTTGAACAAAAAGGTTTTTTTTTTTCATGTGGCCTAATGAACTTTGGCTTCTTGGAAGTCCTTGAATGGTAAATGTCTCTCAGCAGTTTGTTTTGGGCTTGATTTTCCCCCCCGTGTGAGAGTCCCAAGCTGAAGAATATGTATTTTGTGTGCATGCGCGTGCATGCGCGTGCATCCGTGCATGAAAATCAAAATATTATGGTTCTAGATTTTGGCAGTGCAGGGCTACACGTGACTGTCAGTGCAACACGAGGAGGGCAGAAGGAGTGGTTTGTTTATATAAATCTGACCTTTTTTTTTCCTCCTTTTTTGCTCGCTCGAGCTGCATGTTTGGGTCATATGGAACTCATTAATATACAGTGGTCTGCAGACCTGCACACACGCTCCTAGTTAACATCTCACAGTATTTTTCCTCAGGTCCGCTTTTCAAACATGCAGATTGCAGTCATGAAGCAAGATTTTTCAGGTTTTCTTCAAAGCTGACAGGAGCTGATATTAAAGCCTCTCCTCTGCTGTCTGTTAAGTCCGGGGTTTTGAAGAAGCCGCAGGGAAGATAGCAGAGATAAAGCTGCTCGTGCTTCACCCTGATTAAAAAAGACTGACGTACGGCATGTGGCTAGAAAGTTTGTTTTCTTTCCCTCAACTGCCTCCTCCCACGGAGGGTTTCAGGCATGCAGTGCTCTCTCTCCTCTGTGCTCTCTGCACAGTTTTGGACAGGATCCAAACAGAAACTTGCTGCAACTCTGCATTTGGTGAAAAACACATTTATACCCATTATTCCAATAAGCTAGTATGTCTGCTATTTTTTTTCACCTCTACCAATCCAAATTCAATTTTGCTTAATTTATGTTGATTTATTCTGCAATGGGCCTGTTTAGTTTTGCAGCACATTGGCTTTAAACTTATGACCACAGTGTTTGCACTGCATATTAAATCACTTGGCAAGTAGAAAGTTTAAGTGTTGTATTTGTGTTTTCCAAAAGTTTTTGTCTCACACCTTGCTTTGATTCATTTGAGTATCTTTGTGTCTCTCTGTGTGTGTGATACTCTCAGGAAACCCTATGAGTCCTCTGCAGCCTGTTCCTAAATAGTGTAGGTGTTGACAGCTTGTTGGACTTTGGGTACAGTGACAAGTCACAGAGCAAGGATTACTGAGGGGAAAGGGAACGCAACCAACCAATGCTCTGTTTCTGATTTCATCTTTATGATATATATTTTCTTTAAATGTATTCAAGTAATTTGACTCATATTAAAGAAAATAGCACCATTATCTAAAAGGAAATCAAATGGTGCACCCTTTCCTGGCTTCTCTCAGTGTATATCAGTGTTACATACTTATGGTACAAATGCAATACAAAACTGTGCAATTCTGAGTATGCATAACTGAACATATTTCAGTAAACACGTCAAGCATATTTCAGCTATCCATGTATTTCATTATTCTTGTACATTATCATTAACTTATAACTAATATCTTTTTGATGAATTGTGCTTTTGTACAGTCCATGTGTACATGTTCATTATTTCTAATGGCTGTGATCGATACTCTTTTGTTGTCTGCAAATTTCCTCATTGTTGGACAAATCAAGGTTTCTCTTGTCTAATTTCTGCAGGATGCCCACCATCATTTTGCAACACACAACATAACACAACATAACATAACACCAGAGGAGACCTTTCCTCACTTTTCAAGGCTGACAAGATCTGTAAAGACAGATATTCTCAGCAAGAAGGTGCCGCACAGATATGTGATGTGTGAAAGTTTGCGCCACAGTTCGCTGCCAATGCCGACTCATAGTGGTGCACTTGTGCGAGACTACATGAGACAGACGGACAGGATGTGGGGCAGGAGAGGGGGCGGGGCTGAGTGAGTCTGTCTGAGGCCCAGCACGTGTACTGGACTTGGTGGGACAGCTTGGAAAGTACCCAAAGGCCGCAGGCAGGCGCAACCTGGCCACCCAGCTCTGGGACCATGGACGTAAAATCTGACCCAGTTTGAGCCCAGACATTCAGTATCCATGTGCAGAATCCCACTTTTAGTTACCAGCCGGAGGTCAGGAGTCAAGGATAGAGATGGAGATGAGGGTGGCAGAACGTGACAGCATATAAATGTATAAAAATGTGTCAGGAGAGATAAAACAGGCCAACACACATACAAACACACATGACCTATATGGTAAATGTATGACCATATGTTATCTCTCTCTCTCTCTCTCTCTCTCTCTCTTTATATATATATATATATATATATATATGTATATGTGTGTGTGTGTGTCATAAATCGCACGTTCTTTTGGATATTAAATGTCAACATTTAGGCTTTTTGAGGGAATCTGAACCCTGCAGTCATAAGCCAGTCCGCATCATGTATGCAATAAAACCTTGAGTATCTCTTCACACTCAGCTCTCGTGTTCCCGTGGTGCTGGTGCTTGTCCCTGTGCAGAAACTGGGCCATTGCACTGATGCAGCTCAACATGTTGCAAACGTGCAAAGGCTTTAACCCTAACGCTGCACAGTAACACAAAGCATGACACTCCCTGCAATTTGTTTATCCACACACTCTATCACGTTTCCTTGAATTCCCCCCATACCTCACCTCACAATGTGACACGTCTGTTTACAGATATCCTGCGGGGCCTCCACCTTGAACAAGACAAGACCCACCTCCTGCGGACAGGCAGTCAGCTGTTTGCTTCTAAGTGGGTCAGCGCGGAGCAGGTTGTTGTCAGACAAGACGGACATATCAGGCTGATAGTGTGGTACTATCTCCAGCAGCACATGGAGGGTGCAGCGATTCCTAACGTTATTATCATCTCTGTATGACGACATTGACCTATCCATGCATCTGGTCTTTATGCCAAACAGCATATAATGTCGACACAGTGCCATGATAGGCGCTGACAAAGACAGACTTTTACTCATGGCACACTGTGTCGTGCTTTCTGTCTAATCAGTGTTTTTCGAGTGAACTTTAGTTCGCTTTCGGGGTTTTTTTTGTAGGTTGTGTAAATGCCTTGCCAATTTTCCCACCACCTATAATCTGGAGGAAGTTGGTTTATAGGGATTAAACAGGCCAAAAGCTTTCCCCCCTCAGCCATCGACTTCTGCTGCACATGCCTTTACTCACATATGTGTTAAAGTTTAATGGGCTTCAGGAAGGTACTTGAGGAATGTGCTGAGTTCTTACATGCTCAGTTTGAGAAAGTGAAGTTATCAACAATGAAGCAGATACATTAAGGCCTGCTATAAATAAATCAAAGTGCAAATAATGGGGCATATTTAATGAAACTGGCATGGAGATTTGGTGCATTTCCCATTCCTATTCCCATTGTGTAAACTTCCCTTAAAGACCTCCTGACTGAAACAAATTGAGAAAGTTTATGTAAACTTACTTCCCCTATTATTATCATTCTGTGTAACGTGCCAGTCTGTTATTCCCCGTTTCACCTCTGCATTTGACAAGCTTTCCCTGTGTACAAAATACAAAACAGGCTCATCTCCACCATACTTTCACTCTTGGCTATAAAAGGTTTTGTTGTTGAGCCTCACGTTTCGATATTCTCATGAACATAAGCATAAAGGAAGTCATAACACACCCCTATTTGCTTACTTACCGTATATGACTCACAAATTATCATTGCATTTACAGTTTGAGCAAACATCCTCATTGATATCCAAGAATCATTCAGTGGCTAACTTAATTGTCCATAAAGAAAACGTGTTTGTGGGATTAATTTTTAGTGCTGCAGTTTTCAGGAAAAGAAATCCAAACAGGCCTCAGAGGAGACAAAATAAGTTGTAAAGCTGAATGTTTTTAGGGTGTGTGACGGTTTTTATGGCGTAGGATGATGTGCAGGATATGACAAACAGATGCTTTGATAATATTTTTATCATCAAACAGTCTTTGATCCGGCAAGCCTGTCCTCCCATATCTTATAAACAAAGGAAAAAGGCAGAGTTAATGACGTGAGATGAGCTGCTGTGGGTGGTAAACCCAGGAGTAAACAAGACTGTCCTTGACTTGGCTTTGTGTGGCAGAGTGCCAGCGACAGTCATCACTATCATCACACATTTATGTGTGAGAGTGGCCCGCAGCCCAAATGAAGGAGCACATGGGCCCATCCACTCTCTTTCTGCAGCCTGCTCTCATACACACCCATGTTTTACTTCCTCACGTGTCCAGGAATGAGGGGGAGGGCTTACGGATACAGTGGAAAATGGGATGTCAAGTTGGCAGAATAACTCTGTTGTGATTTCCCCCTCACAGGAATTTCAAGACACTCTTTGCTTCATTGCCTCACAGCGCAAATGTTACCAACCCCCCCCACCCCCCCAACCCCCCCCCCCCCCCACCCCCCCCCCACCGAACCCCAAATTTAACCATGCAGTCCTTCACACATTGCATCAGTGGAAAAGTAATTCATCAAAACTTCCTGGTGATTAATAGCTTTTCCCAGTAGGCACATGCCATTAGTCTTCACCCTTGAAGTCTTTTCAAATGAAAAATGTTATTTGAAAACTTCTACACAAACAAATATAGAAATATCAAATGGAGTTTTTATCCTCTGGTGCTAACATAGAAGCTATGGAATTGTCATTTCACTTGTTTTTGCAAGTGTGAGATTACAGTTTATCTGTGCACCGAAGTGGTATGCTTTCATTATTGCTATTTATTATGTTTTCATTCTTATTTGGCAACCACATAAAGACAATCACATAACTTTGCGCTAGTCTGCCAATCTGAGGTCCAGGAGGAAAATCACTGACATTTCACATAGAACACAACACAAAGCTGCTGCTTTGCAGTTGTCTAATTTCATTTACTTGTGTATTGTGCCAACTAAACTAGAAAGGTCATGGTTTACGTATATCATATCATATTTTAAATCACATTCAAGGTATCTACGCAAAACAGGCCGTTATGACATATTTGGACCTGTTGTGCATCAGAGTGGTCTTATTCAACAACCAAACAAACAAACCAAACAAGACGCATTGTCTCACTGACTGTGATGTATGCATTGGGGTTTGTCTTGAAATATTTTCCTCGAAGTAAGTGAAAACCTGTACGGCAATGTGCAACCCGAGACGAAGGTGAGATTGAAGACCCCGTCACCTGCAGCGACAGCTTGTCTGGTGTTGCTTCGATCTTGTGGGTCTGTGTGAGTCATTGTAGCAAAACATGGCTCTGGAGGCATGCTTGAACGTATGTTAACAGCAAAGAAAGTGTAGTATTTTTGTGCAAGATGAAACAGAGACACTTTACAGGTGTGTAGTTGAAATGAAGGCCATGTTTGAAGTGATGACCATAGAGAACTTCCATGACTAACGACTAAAGGGTTAACACTGATAGAATAATATCTGTGATGACTGCTCTCTTCTCATATTGTAGTGTCACATATATAAATACAGCCACTGACAGAGACAGTTCCAGTGGTGCTATAGAAACAGGGTACGGCAAAGAGCAGTGATCCATTACAAAGCAGTATTCAAATTAATCCATTGGGTAAACTGGGCCAGACCACAGACACATCACATGATTGATGGGGGCAACACGGTCGAACAAGATGGGTCATACTCTCTAGGTCACCACAATACAGTGTAGAACAGTTTAATCTAACCCATGAGTTAAAGTAGGTTTGTACAAAGACACCCTGAACAAATGCATACAGAGTCAGGATGGGTCTGAAATTGTGACCAAATTATGATATGATTGTGATTATGGATTTTTGCGGGTAACTTTTTGCCTGTCCTGTTTTGCAGAGTCTACAGTTACTTTAAAAATGCATTCGACCATAAGCTATAAAACGCTTGCTTCAAAGTGAAGTTTATAAAATACTACAGTACGTTACTCAGTGCAGCATGTTCCGAATACTTCTGCCTTACACTTGCAACAAAATGTGAATGAGACCACTTGACTGAACTGAGAATATCTGAATATGGATGAAATTTTGTGATTGTCACTCACTCGCTGTATCTCATTTTGCTGTTGTAACCACATTAAACTTGCACTCAACCAACCTCGACCAGATGTTGCTTCTTCAGAATGAATCAGTGTCAAAAAAAGGAAAATCCTTTCTTGTGATCAATGCAACCATTTTTGGAATACCATCTATTCAGGTTATAAGTGCATTGTAATTGTTTTCTAAACAACTCTGTTACGTTGTTACCATAACGCCCCAACATGGTTTATGACTCTGATCATGGAAGTGTTTCATCTTGGTTGGTTTGATCTTTTTTTATTGTCAGAAAATGTAGTCAATGACCTCTACCAAACATCTACTGGTCAGTCAGAGGGTTGGAATTTAAATGTAAACTTTACCCTGTCTAGTGTAGTTTATTCAAAATATCCTCCCTCTGTTATAAATATGTAGGTCCCAGCACAAAAGGTTGGTTTTCTAGAAACTTCTGCTGCATCTGCATCTTTTTTTTCCTTTTTTTTTTTTACAATGCCCACAGTGTTTGTAGAAGACCCTCGGTTATACAATGTGCCCAGAGGAGATAGCTGGCCATTGCATCACTTTGCTGTTTCACGGCTGGCTTGAGGGCCCTGTGGTAGAGCCCGGGCCTATTGTCCCAGGTCACAGACCCATGACATGAGAGGGGATGCCGTGTGAAGCTGACATAACACTGACGAATCAGCACGGCTAGGGTGACTCGGCGAGAAAGATCTCGAATCACAGTCTCCCTCACACGCACACACACACACACACAATTTCTTGCACACAATTTCCAATGTATTTGAAGATGTTGCAGTTTTGTCTCATAAGTATAGCTAAAAACATCCCTGTGCCCTTTACTTTTTATTGCACTGAGTATCTTCAATGTTATACAATTAAAACACGCACACACAAACATGCACAGAAACACACACAACCCTGACACACAGTGCTGAGGCCCACTCTCCACCTTTACAATCACAGGAGTAAATCCTTCACACGGTAAAATGACACGGCCACGGTTCTCTTTCCCGAAAGATGAACCGGAATGATTAAGTCAGTATTGTCCTGTTGATCCTGGGATCAGAACGTCTGGGAATCCCAGAGTGTCCCTCACGCACACACACACATTGCACAACACACACTTTCTCCTCTCCTCTCTTGTTGCACATTTCACACCAGGCCACCAGGGAGCTGCTACCTGTGAGACCGATGGACTGAGAAGAGTAGTTGCCCTGTTCGAGCACTGATCATTTAATCCCCTTCCCTGCCCAGGTCTGGGATCTTTTTCTTCCCATTTGTAATCCCAGTGCAGAACTGGAACATCAGAGATTAGTGCGTGATTAGACTGTAACCGTCCAGTGACCTGAGCCTGCCCACAGTACCTCAGCTTTGTCTGGCCTGGCACACCAGTCAGACTCATTAGGTCGACTGCCACTCACCACGAAATTTCCAGTTTGGAGTCCACATCTGAGGCACTGACCCTTTACTTCACACCGAGCCAGAAAATGCTGAGGACTGAGGAACATAGAGCTTCATTCGTGCAGGCTCAGTCCTTGCTGAACACTGACTCACCACTTTTCTCTGCAACGTTTTCACTTTCTACGTGAAATATTGTCTGTGTTGTAAATTTTAGGTGGATATAACACTGACATACTCTTATACTCATCATCCAGTCTACCTTGTAAGTCAGTTTGTGCTGAAATTAGATTCTTAATATTATCTATGCACGTGTTCACCTGTGTGAACTGTATTGGTGTCTTTATTAATGTGTTTGCGGCGCAACAAGCCTTTAACTTCTTTGACTTTCTTCAACACTCTTCCATAGTTTCAGCAAAATGCCTAAACACTGACAAAGGCCTGTTAAAGATTCTGATTGTGTCATGATATTGTGTACATTAGCATAGAGTAACAAGTTCATTTGTAGTTACCAAGGCACACCAGACTGCATCATAAGGTTAGAGAAGATAGCAGTGGGTCCAAAGTAGGAATAATTCTGGGGAAATATGAGCCGAGTTCGTGGACGTACATTCCACATGTGACATGTGACTACATAACGAATGACGACATTTTTATAAAGAAAAAGAAGAATGTGAGAGCTGTTGCCAGCAGGTGTGGAACAGTAATGTTAACCTAGTTAGATGTTTGTGCACCATCAATATGTGTCAGCTTTAACTGTTTTTGTCCCAAATAGGGTGAGGTTGTTTTTCTAACAAATATCTTCTTTGACCTTAAAGGTGCGCCTCCCAGAAGCCATGAGTGTGAAGCTGATGACAAATAGTAAACCAGGAACTTAACATTTTCCATGAGGAATTGTTCATGTTAATATTTAGATATTTGGTACATTACAAATACAAACAGCTATTGTTCAGTCTCTGACTTTGAATATATAGTATCAAGGACATGAAATACAGTGCCATGTGTCACTCCTCCAAACAGAGCTCACATTCCTGTCAATATGAAACTCAAACTAAATTGTCAGCATGATTAAAAACACTTTGAGTTGGGTTGTAAAGTGCGAGCATTTTGCTCACACGACTTGCTCAAGTCTGACTTGTTTGACGACTTTCACTTCATGAATGCAAATGTATATCATCTTGAATAACCTCTCAGCTGTTTTTTTTCCAAGGTTTTTTTCCCCCAAGGTTGTGTGCCTACATGTGAGTGAGTAAAGCACTGTCTGAGCAGACTGTCTGTCATAGTTGTGAATTGCTGAAAGTATCTGTGAAGCACTTTGAGACTGCATAAATACCACAAAACATCCTGTCTACTCCCCATTTACCATTTGCATCACTGCAAGAAAGTCACTGTTTCGAATCTTGGTCAGACCAAGGAGCTTTCTATACAGAGTTTGCATGTTGTCCTCAAGTCTGAGTATGTTTTCTCGGGACACTCCAGTTTCCTCCGACAGCCCCAAAACTGTGCATGTTCAGATTAATTGGAGACTCTAAATTGTGACAGCGCATGATGCGTGTGCGTGTCCTTTGATGGCAGGATGTATTCCTACTCTTTGTGCACTGATGACTGGCACCAGCAGACAGCTACATTACCATGGAGTGTAAATCGTTTAACATAATGGATGGATTTCAATTATGGGTCATAGCACAGCAGTGCAGAGCAGCTGTTGCCTCACGTGGCAAGAAGTTTGCATCCCATCCATCTCTGTATGCATGTTCTCCCACAGATCACAGGTTGATTGGAGACTTTAAATTGTCCCCAGGTGTGTGAGTGCCCCACAATTACCTCTGCAAGATGTATTGCCTTCCTTTTGCCCTGTGCCCACTGGTAAAAGGCACCTGGAGAGCTGACAATATTAGGTAGAGGCATTACTTGGTAAAATGCATCTGATGCACCAATCCTGAAATGTCATGATGCATCAAGGCAGAGTCTCCCGCACAACATGAACGACATACTCGTGCATGCACATGCAAAGGAGGAAAGATACTGTGAATGTTGTGTTTTTGTGTCTAGTATTTTTCCTGCTCTTCCCCTCCCCCCTCTGTTTTCTCTCCTTCCTCTTTGTTTGCCTGATACGCTTGATCCTCTCCTAGGTGCCTGGGTTCCTCCCAGCGACAGCTCCGCCTCTCTGATTGGCTGTCTGCGCAGAGCTCGAGGAGGGGGTAGGCGGGGCTTCCCCGTCGGCTCGTGCAGTTTATCTCTCGGACGGACCCCAGCGCCTGCGCTCTGATTGGCTGGCTGTGCTGACAGGAGGCGGAGCCTAACGCCTGCTCCTGCTGTTTATCTCGCTGAGGACTCCAGCTCTGTTAGACACGGACAGGGCAGCACGTCGAGAGCACCACAACCACAGACGTGCCTTTCATATATATTTATATAAATATATCAAGAAATAAATACATAAAACGCCTTCTTTTACGAAACATTACAGCCTGACACACTGCGCCTTTTTTCCCCGACACGAGGATTAAACAAGACAAATCCGAGCAGAGGAAGGATCGACATTTTTCTGCCTCTCTCTTTCTCTCGGCTGTCTTTCTCGCCCTTCCTGTTTTAAAGCCACCCTTTGTTTTTCTCGCCGAGCCGAGCTTCCAGCGCCCCCTGCAGAGAAGGATAGGGAGCCGCACAGGTCTAAGCCTCCGGAGCGACGTGGGCCCCCCCAGCTCAGGTGTCCGATGCGGAGTGAGGATGAGTCCCGCTCTGGAAGCCCTCATGCAGGCGGACGGGACTCCGTATCCCGGGAAAGGGGTGATGCTTGAGCCCTTCGTGCACCAGGTGGGAGGCCACTCCTGCGTGCTGCGGTTCGGGGAGCAGACCATCTGCAAGCCCCTCATCCCCAGGGAGCACCAGTTCTACAAGAGCCTGCCTGCAGAGATGAGGAAGTTCACCCCTCAGTTTAAAGGTAAGTGATGGAAAGCTTGTCATTGTCTGGATGCGGGTGCATGTAATGTATTGTCATGTATTTGTGAAAAGGCCTTCCCCGTCCCAAATAGCTTATATGGGTTTGTTCACACGTTGGAGATACTAACACTATAGGAGGCTGAGAGCTTGAAAATATATTGTATTATTGAGTAGTTGTCATTGTGCATTTAGTCATTTAATAGATGCCTTTATCCAAAGTGTTTTTCATAGGAGAATATTTTATATGTCACTCTGTATTCTTCCAATTAGCAAAGGATGTGAGATAGATAGATAGATAGATTGATAGATAGATAGATAGATAGATAGATAGATAGATAGATAGATAGATAGATAGATAGATAGATAGATAGATAGATAGATAGATAGATAGATAGATAGATAGATAGATAGAACGCCCCTTGTCTAACAATGATAGTACTATGAGATAGAGTAGGAATAAAGGTCCCCCCCTCTTCCCAAATGTGGAGGTATCGTTCCTGCACTAATCTTCTTTGCTATATGTCGTGCTCTTACTTTGCATCCATTTTGTGTGAGGATACAGTTAAGCTGCGGGCTCAGACACTGTGTTTGTGATGGACTGCTGTAAGAACATGGCGTCCACAACAGCACACCACTGGATGTATTTTCATATCTATAGATAGATGCATTCCAGTTTTCAGTGGACGCAGTGTGACATGAACGCAGTGTCAGTCATAGTGGAGAAATTGGCAGCAGACAGGCAGGACAGGGTCTTAAGCTGTGGAGGGATGGAGGAGGTGTCTCAAGTAGCTTCCAAACTCATGGTTTTGACTCCCTGCCAGGATACGTATCCAGACTTCTTTCAAGTGTGTCTGTCTTTCAAGACCGCTAAGGTTTCATGATGAGGTAGGGATCTAAAATAAATAGGGCGGACCACCAAGGGAGAGTAATTCACAAGTCTGTAGAGAAGATCTCCAGGTCTGGTTACAGGTGCATGGACACAAATACACATTTAGTCTAAACACATGCTTTATCTTGGAATATCGTATTTCCTGCTGAGTCGGAGTCTGTTATGTCCCCCAGATTCACCCACAGACACAGATAAACCTTCTCCGACGTCTTCTGGAGGCCATATGACGGAGGTTAGACGCACGAGTGGTATCTGACTCCTCAGTAATGCAGCGTGGGGCTATAAAAATCCCATACTAGGAGTGGGAAGTGGAGACGAGATAGTAGAGGCTTCCTCGGGGCCTTCACGTGGAGTGACGCTCTTCTCTCTCTTCCATTTCGTAGCATGAGATCTGATGCTTTAGGGCATTTAGAGTAGCTTCTAAGGATTGCATAGAGCTGAAGGCAGTATTTTTTTGGCTTTAGGGAAAGTCACACTCGTGCAACCTAAGTCACCAGTGAAGATGACTTAGGTTTTAAATTGATGCTGAACCCCCCATAAAGCAATATTGATAATGCAATGCACCTGTGCCAAGTCCTCCCACACACTATGAAGGTCAATTAACACTCGCTGGGTTGTGAAACTTTTCTTTGAGGTGTCAATTTGCTCATTTATGGAGCCACTCAAGTCACAGTGAGTCACAGGTTCCCACACAGTGGCTTGGGTGGTGTGATGACGGTGCAGTGGTGACTGGACTTCCCAACCTGTAAGGACATGAGGCCGGAGAGGCAGAGCTTCCTGCAGAAACGCTGACGTCAGTGCGTGTGACATCAGCCGGGGCCTGAAGCTGCGGAAGAGCCTGAGAGGATGCAGGGTCCTCCAGCCTGCCCCTTCCCAGGCACGATACAGCACTGCTACTGTGCATATGCAGGATAAATGCAGTATAGTAGTACAGTAGAAAGTCTTTATTGTCAACGAGGGATGTTACACAAATTGCAGGAGGTTTTTTTCTATGCTTTGCGCGGGAAACGATATTAAATCTGACAATATTGCCGATTGCTGGATGGATAGATGGCACATCGATTCTGATGCGCATCTCTGTCTCTGTCAGTTTCGACCGCTTCCTGTCAGGGGTTTATCTGCATCAGTGTGCTGTCAGTGTGTCACACACACCCCCCCCCCCTCCTACCCCACCCCACACACGCACCCGCACAAATGACCTTCTATGGGACTTTCCTTAGGAGGGGCTGGAGGGGCCAGAGAGGGTCCCAGTTTGTGGATGATGTCATAAATTAGCAATGGCATTAATGTACACTGGGAATCCTTTAAGACCCCCTTTAATTAAGTCATTTGAAATGTTGTCTAATGTTGGCTGAGAGCCTGTTCCATGAGCTGTGTGGTCTGGTTGACTGTCACTGAATCATGCTGTAGCATCAATCATCTGTAATGTGGTTTAATAATCAATCTAGTCTATCTTTATTTGTTTGACTGTGGAAAGGCTGAAATGTATGACTGTGTCGTGTCATGGCCGACATGATTGAAGCTCTGTGTGTTTTGAGTTTTCAAATGTGTTTGAGGATGTTTATCGGTTGTTTAATAAACACAGTTCAACACATTTCAGTCCCTTGTGGTATTTTGTGTCTCTTGTTTTCTCATTCATGGTCTCAGTCTCTACATAGCCTGTGAATGTGTGAATGTGTTTGTGCAAATGGCTGCATGTCTGTGTCTGTATTTAAATCGGACTACAGTACTTATACAGTCACTAATATGGTGTTTTTTTCTCACCTTCTCTCAGGTGTAGTTTCAGTCAGTTTCGAAGAGGATGAGGAAGGGAATCTGTGCCTCATCGCCTACCCTCTGCACACTGAATCGGGGGACCTGGAAAACAAAGACCCCTCTTCAGACTGCGAGCCCAAGACCAAGATGCTGAAATGGAGCAACAAGAAGCAGTCAGCACTGCTGCTAGAAAACGACAACTACAGCAAAGACCGACCCCGGCACAGCCGCAAAGAAGACAAGCTCATGAGGTGAGCAGGCCCGCTCTGGAAACTCAGCATTTTCTCTCATTTACATTCCCGTGGGTTCACATATTTTTGGATGGCTGAACAAGGAAATAGTTGTTCTTCACCACACTATAAACAAAGACTTTTTGCTAAGGGGATAAAATCCTTGTTGTGTCACTATCCATAGTGATTAAAAAATTTACTCCACACCACCCCTCTAGATGTTTTCTCCTCACAAATAACATAACACTTAACAAATAAGTCCCTAACACCAGATGCTGATGTGTCTTCTGTGTCGTTGCCCTCGCAGTTATAATCGTGATGAGATGCAGCAGCAGCAGCAAGCGGAGGTGCTCTACTTCAACCTGGAGAAGGGCAACGTTGTGCCACAGATCAAACACAATCCCTGGAGTCTCAAATGTCACCAGCAGCACCTACAGAGGATGAAAGAGAACGCAAAGCACCGCAACCAATACAGTATCCTTTTTGTCCATAGACATGATCAGAGGTCGCAGGTTGGACACAGATCCTCGATGTCAGAACGAGGATCAGAACGACATGAATACGTCTGTAGCGGTGTTTGTTACTGTATGTTCCTTGACCCACCTTTACAGAATTTATCCTTTTGGAGAACCTCACATGGCGTTACACAGTACCATGTGTCTTAGACTTGAAGATGGGAACTCGCCAACATGGCGACGATGCTACAGAGGAGAAGAAAGCCAATCAGATCCGCAAGTGTCAACAGAGCACATCGTCCTCCATCGGAGTGCGTCTTTGTGGCATGCAGGTACGGCAGATTCCCTGCTCTCGTTTGCTGGTTGGATGTAGAGTTTATGGCGAATCAATGCACAATGTACTGCAAAACTACAGACAAGGTGATATATTGTAATTTATCTCTCAAGTGGTGCATTTTATTAAATAATCTGGACAATTGAAGTAATTTCCTTTTGTCCTAATTGATAACAGTACAGAATTATTACATCTAGTGTTAGGTGTAAAGGAACAACTTGCTTGATTTTCTTACACCCGTCGTAAAGCTGCAGTACTCATGTTTCCCTGTGACCCGTAGGTGTACCAGTCTGACTCGGGCCAGCTGATGTTCATGAATAAATACCACGGCCGTAAGCTGACACTGGCAGGCTTCAAGGAGGCGCTCTACCAGTTTTTCCACGACGGGTGTCGCCTGCGCCGGGAGCTGCTCTCCCCGGTCCTGCGTCGTCTGCGGGAGATGCAGGCCGCCCTGGAGGCGTGCGAGTCCTACCGCTTCTACTCCAGCTCCCTGCTCATCATCTACGACGGGAATCCTCCCAGGGCTCCCAGTCGACCCAGGCACCGGGGCGGGGAGGAAGGCGATGAAGACGAGCCGTCTGACGATGAAGAAGATGAGGAGGAGGATGAGGAGGAGGAAGGAGGGGCCTTTGGTTTTCCTCGTTCCTCCAAATCGGGCGCCGGTGGTGCCGGTGGTAGCGGGAGCAGCAGCCGCTCTGCGCACAGCGTGGGCGAGCCCAGCAGCCCGGAGGTAGACGTACGCATGATAGACTTTGCACACACCACCTGCCGACACTACGGCGAGGACAGCGTGGTGCACGAAGGCCAGGACAGCGGCTTCATCTTCGGCCTCCAGAACCTGATCACCATCATCTCCCAGCTGGAGGACCACAGCAGTGACTGAACTTGCACCTGAGCCAATGCGGTTCTAGATTTTCGAGCATGGGAAAAGCTCAGTGGGGGTTTGAAACCCTTCCACGACGAGATGAATCGTCCTTTTGCCCACACCGGGTGGTGGATGCGCGAGTGACCCCCTCCTCTGTCCGGAAGGGGGAACCACCTCGGCGTCTAGGGGAGAGACTGTGAGGTCGTTTCCGTTGCTCTCCCCTTACTTGCCGGAGGACTGGGCTGCCTGAGCCCTCACTTGCACTTTTCTCAATATGAGACTGCATCCCCCCCCTTGTTTATTTTGTTGTGCGTGTGCATAGGAGTGATGTTGCGAGAGACCACGGCCTCTCAACTCACACAAGGGACTCCTGTAGCATCCCAGGACCTGTCTCCTCCACTGGTACAGATGAGTTTCCGTATTGTTATGTTCTCTCTGAGAGAGACGGAGTGAGACAGACATAACTGAAGCTAAAGCGTAGTTGTAGAAGCCTGACGTGGTGCTTTACCTGTGATATGAAATACATTTGTTTTGTAAAGTTTGGATCCCCAACAGCACAGCACATTAATAGTGGGGAGGGGCGACTGTACTAGCTGATCTTGGCTGGCTAGGTCAACGGCTATGTAGCAAGTGACAACATGAGCTTCTGGGAAGGACAATTTGTGTTTGTACTGGCGTCTCTTTAGACCCTCAATCATAGTTTGTGTATCCACCTGGGACTCAGATTTACATTTCTTTTTTCTTTTTTTGGTGACAGAACAAGAAAACATAGGTCTAGAAGAAGGGATTTGCCTTTTTCCAACAGTTGTTCTCCACTGAACCCTTTTGCCTATAAACAAAAGACTCTTTGCTAAGGATAACATCCTTGTTTCGTCACTGTCTTTGTGTTTGTCCGATTTTTCTCCTCCTTCATTCCTGAAGCTTTGACTAAACAAAAGAGAATATATTGATTTAAAACACACTAGCTACAAAGACTATATAGAGACTATTTATTTGAAAAGATTGTTTTTAAAAACTAAAAAAAATGGAAACAGCTACATTCCACATTACCACTCTAAATGTTTTGTTCTCATACCGACTTTGATTTATTTTATTATTGCAAGAGCCAATACCTCTCTTGTATATGTGTGTTATCAGTGTTTTTAGTAAATAAAGGCATTCACTTTATGATAAAATCTTTTGTCTGCTTTGTGTTCATTTCTATACTGGTCTAGACTGTTTTTGAACAACAGCATTGATTGCATGGGAAGTGGTGAAGTAGGAAGAGGGAAATAAAGTTCGAGCAGGATGTTGAAGGTGTGAATGGAACAACCTCATGTACGGCCGTCAAAAACACCAGTCACACCTTTTTGCTTCATTCTTATGACTTCATTGTCTGTCAGAATCATAAAGCTTTACTGTTCTTACGTGCGACATCTGAGATGTGTATCCATACAACTACGGCCTTCATTTTCCACTAGATCCAGTTATAAAACCATGGCAATACAGGAAGATCAAGTTGTTTGTGACGTATTCATGGAAACCATAAAAAGAAAAGATTTTTATCAGGTCCAACTTACATAGGTGTAAGTAATAGTCTAGTATACTCTAGTAGTATAGTAATAGTAGTTAGCAATAAATGCTGCTCTGTTTCAGACCAAATAGGGATGAAAATACAGTAATTGAATAAACTACGAGGGCAGATTTTAAGCGCGAGTTAAGAAGAAACATCAGTAGAAGGAAGAATAAGGACAGAGCAAAGACAAAGTTATTCCACCTGCACAGAACTACAAATGAGAAACGTCTGCACTGTCGTGCTTGTACAGACGATGTTTGCTTGATAAAACAAACCAGACGGGGAGTAACATATGTTCTGACATTAAGTGAAAGCAGATCCAGCAATCACTTTGCAGGTGAGTATAACAAGTGGCTTGAGCTCGATGCGAGCAGCTGCAGGCAGCCAGTGGAGCTCAGTGAGCAGTGGGCTGACATGGGCCTGTGTGGGTTGGTTGAACACCAGACACGCCTCTGCATTTCGAACCATCTGCACCGCACAAGCCAGCAGGCCTGGGTGAGTGGAGGTCGGGAGGGTGTTTCTGTCTGGGTGAGGGACCATCTGCAGCTGGGTGACCAGTCGGGTTAGGTCTGGCCTGATTTTTATGCCACTAAAACAGAAAGTATTCTCTCTATTGTCACACAATGGAGAAATGTTTTTGTTCAGAGGGCTCTCAAACCTCAGACCTTGGGGTTACAAATCCAGGTAATCGACCACTCGAACGTAGATTGCCTGAACCAATTGCCTGAACAGAGCCATACAGGGTTCCCACATGTCCTGGAAAACTAGTGATTTTTCCTGTCAAGAGACATGTAAGAAAAATTAGTGTTGTCCTAGAAAATTATGTCTCCTTAAGACTCAGACTTTTCTTCTAAAGACAATGTAAAAAAGAGAGTAAAAAAAAAGGTTAAACTATATACAAAGGTGGCAGCAGTCCTAAAGTCAAGTCCTAAACAGAAACAGCTTAATTCATTCTTCATTATTTCTTCATTTTTTTCGAATTAATTATTTTTATTTTATATGTTTCTGCCAACCAAAACTGGTTCCAGTGTGGCACCACTTCTTCTCTGAGAGTAAAGGCAGCTATGTCAGAGGCTGGGTAAGGGTCACTGAGACCAACTAAAACAACAGATCATCCATTTATTTTATATAAACCATACACATGATAAAACTTTAGCTAAAGAAATGTAAGACAAACAAGGACCAGCGACATTGTTGTAACGATGTGGTACTTGAGTGGTGAAAAGGGAACTGGTTCTTGTCTGGTTTGCTAGCTGAACTGTCTGCGATGGCTTCGGTGTCACTGGGTGAAAAGATCGTGACTGGGTGTGTGAGCAGCATCCTGGAAAGCTGAGGGTGTGGCGACCTGAGCTATTTTGTCAAACACTAGATTACAGCGAGCGATGTAGCGAGCGAGGGAAATCCTGTTCCAGTGTTCGCTTTCCAGTAAGAGGAGCGTATTTGGACAGTGTCAAACAGTCGAACACAGACACAAGTCCAACCACTGGAGCACAAAGAGAATCATAAAACTTCAGTCAGTCTCAGGCCTCACCTGGCAGCTGAAAGTCACCCGATAGAGTCAGGGAAAACATTGGTGTTCTCAGTATTTAATCAGGTCAGATCAAAAAAAAATTGGGTTGAGATTTCAGTGCTGATCGGTTTGTTTGCAAAGAGCTTAGACTGCAAAGTGAGACTGAGTAAACCTCTCCATGCTCCCGGCTCAGAATGTGATGTGGTGACGTGGACCGGTCATGGCTGGGTACTGTATAACACCTGAAACATAAAACTATTACACTTCTGAGCTGCATGTATTAACCCTAAGTGTTGTTAAACATTTTTTTAACAAGTACCGTACCATTGTTTGCAGGTCCAGAGCATAGTTGAGTTTTTAAGTCAATACAGCAATAATGATTTAAAGTAAAATATCAGATATTTACCTGACAAATGACATAACAATACAGGTTACATATCCACGTTATTTGTTTAATGTTTACAATTGTGTCTTTGTCAGGTCATATTTACTTTTCTGAAGTTTTTGGAATAGTTTGGTGTCAGTATTTATGTGTTGCTGTTGTGATGTCAGAGAAAATGTACAATTTAGTATATTCTCTAAATAAAATGACTGAGGTAGAACTAATACTAACTTTACTGTGTTGTTTTGTTTTGGTATAAGGTGTTGCCTACTGTATGAAAAATCATGACACGAGTGACAAGTTGCATAGCACTGTCTTGCCAGAATGACCTGGTAGTGCTTACTTAGTGCTTACAGAAGTTACATAATTCATGCAAAACTGTAGGTTTTCTGCCAGGGAACAGGCTTTTCTCTTTTTGCCTTTGTTTTCAGAAACGCTGTGGTCGCTTGGGTCAGCGTAAATATAAAAGACGGCAAAACTCGTTTCACATGCGTCATCATAGGTGCAGAGCTAGAGATTAAGCAGTTTTAGTGGAGGTTTTTGGCCTGGTTGCCATTCGCCTGCGACATCGGTGACTGATCTCTACCAGGACTCAGATTATGTACTTCAAAGAAAGGGGGGAAAAAACCTCCATTAATCAGGAAGCATTACGAGGTGTTAGTCGGCAGCCACATGCGCAAACAGCTCCTGAGCAGCGACCTCTCATGACCTCTATTTTTTTTCCAGCGAAACTGCAAGAACTTGCAGAGAGGAACTCAAGAGTGAAAGTTGTTCCCTGTCAAAACTAGCAGCTTTCTAGTCAGCCTAATCGGCTTTCCAACACCGGAAAACACTGTGAGCTCGAGAGGGTAAGTCGATGGAAACGCAGGCTGTGTGGAAACTATGCCCAGAATGCTGCATCACTTGTCAGGAACTCAGCACACCTGTTTCAACCAAAGGGTGGAGCTACTGGCAACAGAAGAGGGATTTTTTTTTCCAAAGGCAAATGATGTAGAGAAGTACATGAACAACTGAACAATTGGCCTACTTTTTGAGAAGTTGTAGTTGTTAATATAGCAGAAACAAACAATGATTTCATCTATAATTAAGTCATAACTACAACAAGAAAAGTGTCCCGCTGGTAGCATTACTTAAAAAACTACAAAAGATTACTAATACTACTTCATCTACCACTAATACTACTGTTTTTACTACTACAACTACCACCACCACCTCTACTACTACTACTACTAGTTCCACTCTACTACTATTTGCAATACTTCACCTATTATTATCACTCTTACTACTTTTACTACTACCACCATCACAACTACTAGTATTACTACTACTACTTCAAATGGCACTACCACTACTTCTACTTCAACCACTACTTACTACTACTAGTTTTACCACTACCACCACCACCACTACTACTACCACTTCATCCTAATACTGAAACTACTACTAATGCTATTACTATTCCCTCTGCTGCTACTACTACTACCACTAACACTACTACTTGTACTGAACTACAACTACTGAACTACATCTACCCCCTCTATCCTTCTTCTATTAAAGTAAGATAAGGTAAGTGAGTTACTATAACGCGAAATTATGTATTATTATGTGAGGAAGTACTGTTACTACTTCTGCTATTGCTGTACAGATTCATTCTCAATCATAAAGTTTTCTGCAATTTTTCACAAAAAGCAGTAGTACTACTAGTACTGTTAGTCACTTGAGGTACAAAAACACATGAAATAGTAATTTATTAGTCACTTACATTACTTACTGAGGATTCTACTTCAACTACAAGGCGCATGACTTAGGGTTAGGGTTAGGCTTAGGGTTATGGTTAGGGTTAGAGTAAAATCAAGATAATAATATTAATCTATTAGAAAGATTCTCAGTTCTCAGAGGTGGCTTGTTGTGTGGCAGCATACACACAAGAATTACTTTTTTCCCAGGTTTTTTCATTGTTTTCTTTGAGTTGTTTGATCATTTGAAGATTGCGTTTCACTTATTTGTCCTCATTAGCATGAAGTACACACAGGTGTGTGTGTGGTGGGCGGGCTGTAAACAAACCGCAGGCCCACGGGGGACAGCACGCAGGACACGTCAGGAATTCCTCTTCACATCCGCTGTGAAGTTCTGACCAGCAACAGAGCGGCATGCTGGGAACCTTCGGATGACCCACATACCCGCACTGTACGCCAAGCACTCAGTCACAGGATCACCCATGCATGTAACTAAACTGAAATGAATTACCAAACACCTGCACGCGGGTCCAGCTCCGTTCTTCTGACCCTGAGTGATTTATCCAGCCCAGTCGGCGCCTGGGCAGGTTTCTAAGCAACAAGACATTCCTGTGTTGTTTGTGTTTTCCTCCTGCTCCTGGTTTGACTGGAGCGTGCAGAGACTTTGGCGCA
Source organism: Karalla daura (assembly GCA_029224185.1). NCBI lineage: Eukaryota > Metazoa > Chordata > Actinopteri > Chaetodontiformes > Leiognathidae > Karalla > Karalla daura. Next base: position 30,228,908 of record CM055188.1, read on the forward strand.
TCACCGTCGGAGGAAAGTGAAGGCAGGGAGACGGCGTCAGTTTTTAGGAGAGATGATAGCGTGAGGCATGAGATGAGAGGGGATTATCATTTCCTCTTTTCAGATCTAAAAATAACCAGACATCCCCTCCCTGCTCCGCGGCCTGCCACAGAACCAGTTTAGATGAGTGTGTTTTGCTGCACGCTGGCATACACTCGGTCTTGCTCTTGTGGTTTCACTGATGGAGTTTCAAATTCCATATGATTTAGAGTCGTTTGTGAGTTCGGACGTTTCTTTTTCCTCTTATTTATCTTACTAATCTTTTTTTGCTGCGTTTCCATTTATTTAACACTTACGAGGAGCAAGACTTACTTTGTCTGGACTTGTGTGTCGTTGGTGTGCCTTGAGTGGGACGTTGACAGTCGCCGTGGCAACGGCAAAGCTAAACGTCGACTCGTTACCATGGCAACCGTCTTTAAGTGGTTCAACAACGCAAAACCCAGGAGAAGACTTGTGGCTCTTTGTGGCTTTTGCGAAAATACTGATTCTGAGGGCAGTTCACCTGGATGATCCTTATTTTCTGGTGCTAACATAGAAGCTATGGGAAATAAGTTCAGTGATAAACCCTGTTATTTCTGGATTTGGAGTGGGAATGTTACAGGCTGTTTATGCATCGATTGAACCATGAGTGTCTTTGTGATTTCACGTTACTTGAATCTTAGCAACTTTTTCTCAAACTAACTAGTACTTACTTATTGCAGCTACAGAGCACACACACATCCAAACACACATCTCTGACTCCAAGTCAGAGATGTGTGTTTGGTCGGAGGAGGAATCAGATATCGGAGGAGGAATCAGATATCAGGACATTTCAAAAGGAACTTCACCAAACTGCTGCCTCACAGTTGTGTGCTTTCATTAACTTGCGTGCCTGAACTGAGGCAGGTAGAGACAAGCTGTCTTTGAGTGACTCTGACTTCACACCATAAGCCAAGTCTGTTCAGATATCCAAAATGTATCTATAAATGTGGATGTAATGATGTTTTCAGACATGCTGTACATGTTTTGGCTGTAATAGACTTGTTTGTTTTTCTTTGTTTTTTTCTTTGTTGTGACTTACAGTGACTTTTACAGTGTAAAATGTCTGTAAACTGTGTGCATTCACTGAACTGAAGAAATGTTATGTGTGGGCAATGGAAGGGCAAGCAGGGTCCTGACACCAGTCCTGTGACTTTTGGAAAACACGAGTCAATCCTTTTTACCATGACGTCATCGTCTTTTATCCTACAGGTAACAAATGAGAAGATGGATGGAAAGGAGAGTCAGCCAGGACTTACGCCCACACACACGTACACCTCACATTCAGACATAAGGGCAATTTGTCATTTAGTAGGCCTAAAACACCCAACTTCATCCCAAAACTTGATTCACTTGGTAAATGAATGCAAAACTGATTATTCTGTGGTGAAACATCAAAACAGACCCCAAAAGCATTCATTGATTTTCACTGTATTACAAGGCTGTATGATTTCAAAATCTTCCCAAAACAGCACGTTTCAGAGAACTGCATTTATTTTATGACTGAAATCAGACTAAACGGCATTTGATCAGCGTAGTAGTGGTTTATCTGTGCAGTGAAAAGAGCCATAAAGCCCTGACCCTAATAACACACAGGAAAGTGGGTGTTATCATGTAAGAGCTTGAGTTATAAATCCTGTCCTATTGATAAAGCACGAATGTGCTGTTCTAACGTGGAAATGCACACGCAGGCGTATGTGTCCGCTACGAGGTGGCGGCGCTGACTCAGCGCCTCGTATGACATGGTCGCCAAGGATTCAAAGGTTGGCGACACTCTTATCAGATCGATTGTCATTTCTGGCTACCTGAGCTTTTGCAGCCTGGTCGTTTTTTTTGTTGTTTTGTTTTTTTAAGAGCTCCTGTGATCTCGTGCTAGGAGCAGAGGAGCCACTCCTATGTGAAGCCAAGTGTTAAAAAATAGGATGTGAAAATCTGCAGCAGTGCACATGCACTCTCACATTCCCCACAGCAACAACAAGAGACGTGTACACGAGCTTAAAATAACTCTGACAGGGGCACAAAAACAGAAAGAGGTATTGGTCTGTGCCTTGTCTAAAGAATGTGTATGAATTTGGAGATTTTAAAAGTGAAAAGAATTGGTGATAATCCTCACAGCATATACAGTCGATGACATGATTAAAATTACTGTGCGCGCGTACCCTCAGGCTGGACCATGGGTCAACAAAACATTTAACAAAGCCACTGGGAAAACAGGGAAAATGGCAGCAGGAGGTGACAATTGAAATCTCAGATGAAAAATGGAAAACCTAACCTCCAAATGGTGACAGAAAATGCACAAAAGCAAAATAAACGGATGATTGATGATTTTAGCTTTATATATGTATGTATATATCTTTTAAGATAAAAGATATGAAGAGAACGTATTCACTGTATAATCTCATGGGTTAGGGTTAAGGTTTGGAAAGAGGCAATATAAGAAATGGGGAATGCGTTAAATGCTGCCAAACACCTGTTCTTCCATGGGTCAAACACATTCAGTGTTAAGACACGATGGCGCTGTGAAAATAGCGAACTCATAAATGTCAGTTGTTTGACGGATGCTTTTGTTTTGTTGTTCTACACAGCATCTTAAAGGGAGGGGGGGGGTTGGGATTCAGGGTTGGATTTGCCACACAGCACGTTACCACTAACACACGACTGTGGGGAGAGTTTGTTTGGAAAGATCCAAACAGGTTTTTCATAACAACCCAGATTAAAAGCAGACAGCCATATGGCGACCTGCAGGCCGACCGTCCTGACCAAAATGAAGCCTTTCCTGGGACGGTGCAAACGCAGCCGTAAAAGAAATTACGGGTTATATTGCCCCAAACAACTGTGCCGTGATGTACCTACATGGACCACACACAGCATATCATGTGTCCAAAGACTGTGATGTCACAGCGCGTTACACAACTCTCTTTGAACCCTGGTCAACAGATTGATCAGATAACGGCACACAGCCACCCGGTCGATTATAACGACAGTTGATCAGAGGGTGAATTTATGATACACAATAAACCTCAGCACACTTTGTTCTGTCCTCAACTTCTGGCCCATTTTCGTATCAGACCAGTCGTACCAGAGCTGAACTTTTATAGCAGTGATACCGCTGGCAGTGGCCTCGACGAGAGACTTAACACCTCTTTAACTGCTGGCCACTGAGGGCTGGGCTGAAATGCACATTACCATATAAGGACAGATAGATAGATAGATAGATAGATAGATAGATAGATAGATAGATAGATAGATAGATAGATAGATAGATAGATAGATAGATAGACAGACAGACAGACAGACAGACAGACAGACAGACAGACAGACAGACAGACAGACAGACAGATAGATAGACAGATAGACAGATAGATAGATAGAAAGCTTTCATTGTCTTTGTACAACAAGTCATGATGCAAAGTCCAAAAAACTACAAGTAGGTATTTCATAATTATCAAAAATGTAGATTGTGAAATATCAAATAGGTAACTGTGAAAGTCCCATTGTCTCCCATCTCTGAATAATGGGGTCAAAGCTCTAAGAGTCCAAAGCACCACAACAACAGCTTGTGCCACTCTCCCAATCACTTTTTTTTTCAGATCAGATTGACAACAGGGTGCCTTGAAAGTAGATTTATGTCAGCACACACGCACGCACACACACACACACACACACACTCACACACTGTGCAGAAACAGATGTCTCCATCGTGGACGACGTGAAAGTATTCCTGTGGGAATACTTACGTAACTCCATCGGAGGTGGACGCATTGTTTTGTCGGCCAGTAGGAGCTGTGTCAGGCGATAAACAGGTTTATTTATATCAACAATTCCTCACGGGATTGTGAATGGTCTATTGTTAAATAGTCACATTTTCATGCAGACGAATGTTTAGGAGAGTATGAAACGTGTATTCACTGCACAGTTAAGTTAAAATTATGGAATTAAAATAAACACATTTACACATATTTTATAGAGTATGTACATCATCATATATGTGTGAAGCATGTTTTTAACAAAATAATGTGTATCTTTGTCTCTTGTTGCCAATTATATGAGAGGGGTCTTGTGTTTTTCTAGAGTTTTACCAGAATATTCAAGGGCCAACTGTGATAGTTGGAGGAAACACTGTATGTGCACTTTCTTACATATGGACCAGAGTTTAGCACATTTAAGGACAAGGGTGACTTACAGTGACTTTTACGGTGTTAAATGTCTGTAAAATGTGTGCATTCACTGAACTGAAGAAATGTTATGTGTGGGCGATAGAAGGGCAAGCAGGGTCCTGACACCAGTTCTGTGACTTTTGGAAAACACGAGTCATTCCTCTTTACCATGACGTCATCATCTTTTATCCTACGCTGTACTTCAAACATGACCAGGGCTTTCTTTGGTACTGGGTTGTGTAATTCCTGCTTCCATTACAAGAGGAGTCACTCATTTGTGAGATATATTTGGGAAAACCACACCTTTTCACTTCTACAAAAGCCTGTTTCTGGTAAACGGCTTCACTGGTAACGAATGAGAAGATGGGTGGAAAGGAGAGTCAGTCAGGATTTACGCCCACACACACACACACACACACCTCATATTCCGACTTAAGGGAAATTTGTCATCCAATTGGACAAAAACACTCCAAACCTTGATTCACTTGATAAATCAATTCAAAGCTGAAAACATCATATGGTGAAACATCAAAACAGACTCCAAAGGCATCCTTTGATTTTTATTGGATTGTGAGGCTTTTGACTTCAAAATCTTCCCAGAACAGCATTTTGATGTGTGTGTGGGTTGTATGTATGTGTAGCAAGCCCCAACCGTCCACGACATCACCCGACATCAGGCTCATAGGGCGCCACCATCTTGAATCTTTGGAGCCAGATGAAGCCCTATTCGGATCAGAGAGTGGGTCTCAAGAGAAGTGAGGGGCGGAGCTAACTTTTCACCTGTGCACTCATTAAAACATGCACTTTTCGATCCAGGATATCGGAGAATATCCTGGCCGGACTTAATTGATTATCAGATCACTATCTGGCACAAGACACTTTAGGTGTTGAAACCGGTATAAGTTGTGAAAAAATATTTAATGAATGAGTATTTCAGCATGTTTTTTGACTGGCCATGCATTGGAGAAAGTGTCTTTTGGAACCAGCACCACTGGATCTCATCGATATTGCAAGTGATACGTACAGACTATGGTGTGAAGTACATTTTTCACCAAAAATAAAGTGCATCTTTCCCTCCTGTTGCCATACATATGATAGGGGTCTTGAATGGATCTTTAGGCAAAACATATAGAAGTCCAGATTAATTATGTTTCCCATAGTTTTAGTACAACTGTGGAACTTAAAAGAAACATCCAGACTGAAGGGGATCTCCACGATGAGAGTTAGCAAACATGTGAGCGTGCAAAGAACTGATGTACGTGCGTGAATCCTGTGTATGTGTGGTTTTAAAAGAGCAGCTACGCTCCCAGCCGGTTGTGTCACCGAGTGAAGAGTGGTTGGAGGAGGGGAGAGGGGCTTTCTGTATCCACATTACAGCACATGCACACTCATTCTCCCTGCAGCAACCACAGTGAAGTGTATGAGTATGAGGGCTTAAAATAACCCAGACGGGACAGAGCAGGCACCGAGAGCTATGAGTGGACAGTTCAAAGAATAATCTGGATTAAACCAGATGACTATGGTCCAGTTAAGGACAGTTTCTTCTTGTTGGACTGTCACATGGACCGCCACTCACATTTTCCCGCCACTGGGGTTGTTTTTGTTGTTTTCTGCTGGTTATTAATCTCGCTCACGCACACATATTTTTTCACCACAGACTTTGTGCCTGCAGCAGCCACGGGTGGATCGTAATGACTGTGTATGCCCTTGTGAGGGAGCAGGAGGTGTGTTTCAATGAAATGTCCGCGGTAGCTGCCCTCATTCATGTGCTGCACAATTATGTCGCTGGATAATTACTGTTATAAAGATTGTAGCAGTTACCGCTGACAATGATTTCATGTCATGTCAACTTTTTCATTTCTCTTTGACTTATTTTTACAGCGCATCTTGTTTAATATCCTTTGAAGCACGTTTCAGAAGCTGTGTTCACTTTTTTCTGTTTGTTTGAAGTCATATGTGTTTGTTGACTGTATTCTTATAGTTTTTGCTTATCACAACACTGGTATTATCACCAACAAACAACAGCAGAAGGACACTTTCCATTAATTTCACTAAAACAAGAGATTAACAGTGTTTAGGTGAGAATATCCCTTTATTTGTCCCAAAATTAGGAAGTTTCCAGGCTTAGTGTATGTGTGTGTGTGTCTGTGTGTGTGTGTTTATGTTAAGAGACCCCTGTAAATGTTATGAGGTTAAGACAGTCACATTGATGATGCACTGACCTCACCTGTTTATGTGACATAAGTGGGACGATAAAGGCAGACACACAAAATATATCCCTCTTTAGTCCCTCTAGGATTTGAGGGACCCATTACTTAGCAACCTTTATCTCTGGCTTAGACGTCCCCCATCACTTGGGCTAAATGGAAGGTAGATAAGCGATGCCATGCCTGATGCTGGGCTGCCTGATTTCAGAAGCGATACCGTTACTGACGCCGATAGGGATTATGATTTGACACAAACAAAAACAACCTTTCGCTGGAGATGCATGTTCTCCCTGCAGGGATTTGTTGTACCTTATGCAACTGACATTTTGGATGCAATTATCAGATCGAAAATGAGCGCCTCCGATGGCCTTGTTTAAAATGAAGGCCACACTGGTGGACATGGTGACCTTCAGACCTGCTAAACATCTGCATGATAACATCTTTACAGTGCGTAACACTGGCTCTTATTGCAAGGTCACCAATCTACTAATGTGCCCATGCCCTACTCTGGTTTTCTTCTCTCATCCCAGTGATTTTTATAGAGATAACTAACCCATATGGGTCTCAAATTCATGCCCCAGAGTTGAGGCCTAAGTGCTTTTGGAAATTGGATGTTCTCCCTGTGTCTTTTGGGGCCGACACTTTGCTCCCACAGTCTGAAAATATACATCTCTTAAACCAACTGGAGACTCCAAATTTCCCCTAGATGTGAATGTGAGGTGTGCATGTGTCCTGTAATGGACTGACAACCTGTTGAGGATGTGCCTCCTACTCCGCCAGCCTGGGTAAAGCAGTTTAAGAAGATGAATGAACATTTGACACTGGTGCAGTAGTGCGCAGACTCCCAGCTCGCATTGACGTCTCCTTCCATATTAGATGCAACTGCTCAAACAAACCCACCATGCTTATCTAAAGCTGAGGAGCCAAGCTGTTCCTCATTAACCCTCTAAAGCTCTGTGAGAAAAAGTCTGCAGGGAGGAGTCTGGGGTTTTTTGATCTGTAGATGTTTATGTAATCTGCCACATGAGGTCGAGGACACAATGTTCTTGTGTCTGCTGGATCCCCGTACTGGATTACAGGGGACAATCAAATCCACTAGTTAAGACCCACCAACCTTAACCCCTGACCTCTGGTACAGCAGATGTACTGTATGACTCTTACTGCAGTCTCTGGGCTCCCAAGAGGTCTGAACAGCTGTTCGATCTGCTGAATCAGACTTTAGACATCAGAGCCTGACATGGTCAACAATAAACCCCCAGTAAATACAATAAAACCCACGTAATGAAAATCGGTCACTGGAGGATTTGCAAGCGGATAAGAAAATATAAAACTAAGGCAACTCAGAGATGAAGAGACGCAGAGGTTGAAAACGAAATGTGCTTGACGGACAAGTGTTGCGCTGTTGTGGTTTTCCAGAGTGGCAGAGACAGAAGAGCAGGGTTAAAGCAGCTGAGTGGGGAGTGACTCACACTGCTCGGTCTCATGGAGATCTTGTGACTCTGTACGCCCACCCACTTTCTTGTGTGGATGCACACAAGAAACTGTTTCCCCCTCCTCTCAGAGAGCTTCTCTGACAATCATGAGAGGTGGGGACAAGGCAGAGGTCGTAGTACTACACCATCTCTGTAGATATCGGATTGTGGCCCTAAAAACTGGTTTTCATCTCTCTGCTGTAGGACGACTAGTAATCCGCCGCTGTTATAATCCCCTTCATAACTGCAGTAACAGAGAGTAGATTAAAAATAAATACATAGTATAGAAAAAAATGAGACAGCAAAGGGGGTTGGATGGAGGGCAATGAACAGTGTGTAGGAGAACAAAGTGAAACATTCATCCCTGTGAATGAGAGAAACCCTCCAAGAATGAGACAAATGTGAAGGGAAAAAAAAGAAAAGAAAAGAAAAGAAAATCAGGCAAAACAGGACCAGGCATAGGAATTCAACATTCCTTCACATTACACTCAAGTTGAAGACTCTTATGTAATGTGAACCATCAGCCACACAGGTATGTGTGAAACGTGTCGAAACGGGAGATATGTACTGTTTGCACATTCAGCAAATATCAGTGGTTGGACTATTCATCATCTACTGATCTGGACCAATAAATAACAAATAAAATCTGATTCAGCTCATTTTCAGTTCAGAGAAAACGACGATGAGGCACTCTGACACTGTCCATGTAACACACGCTTTTATGTTCAGCTCTTCACGCACCTGTAAGTGATCTGTTAACAAAACACAACATGAAGGGTTGTGTAACAGCTATTGTTTTTTTTTTGGAGTTGTCATATCCTGGTTCCTGGTTGTACAGAATAAACAAACTAGACAAAATGTGATACCAGCTGTTTGTGGTGACTTCATTGTCACAGTTGCATAATATACAATACATTACACAGTTACACTATAGAGTTGCATAATATCTGTCTTGAGCGATTTTCGAAGAGGGTGACATCTATTATCATGTCAATAAATGTCTTAGTTCTTAAAATGGAGTCCTTTATCTTTCTCTCTCTCTCTCTAGGCCTGTTTGCCTGTTTACCAGCATGTATTTACCGTCTATGTGGCCTGGTTTTGTTGAGTTTTACAGTCCGTGGTCTGGCTCAGGATATCACAACATTCGTCTAAAGGTTGCACCAGCCCCTCAGCACACCTGTGTCCTGGAGTGATGAAACTGAATACAGATTATTCTCTGTGACCAGAAAAAAAACTTAACCACTTTGTTAAGATTTCTCTTCTTGGATGCCCAAACAGGGTGGTCAGTCTGTTATCAGGAGAGACTGGGCACCATCTGTGTGCTCACAACTATGTGAGAAATGCTTCAGTGAGTTTTTACGACATCCTGTCGACTGACAGTCTGTCATCTTCTACTGCAGAAAAATACAGTCAGAGAAAGACTGGCTGCTATCTGTGATGCCTCTTGTTTTGTTATGTTGTGTTGTTATAGTTTATCGCTATACCTCTTTAGCTCCCTCTCTCAGGCACAAACATCTGTCTTATCTGTGTTGTTTTGCCCTTCACACCTGCGTGGTGCTGTCTCGGACTGATATGAGAGAAACTTGCTATCCCATTGTGTTCACCAGTCTGCAGGTCCTGAGGTACGATCATTTAGGCTGCTGCTGCTCCCTGGTGGAGACTGGCGTGTACATGTGTTCATGCAGAGGCGATGCACATGGAGCAGGGGTGAGCAAACTGCTCCACAAAGGCCAGTTTAGCTGCAGCTTTCTGTTCTAACCTATGAAGAGCACACAGATTGACCAATCAACTGTCTGAAGACTCAGATCAATTAGTTGATCGAGTAAACCAAATCAGGTGTGCTGGTTGGAACAAAAACCAGACACTGGCCCCTTGTGGAAGGGTTTGCTGACCCCCTGACATATATAGAGATTAAAGAAGAGGACACTTATTTTGTCATCGTATAATAACAAAAATGTTAAGTAGACAAACAAAATTGCAGGGGGTACTTCACTGGTGCAGTCAAGTATACGTACAATAATTTTACCCACACTAGGTGTTATGTCATGCCTGCTATGCCACATTTTGCTGCAAAAAATTTTCTTTGCAATGCAAGAGCCCTTAAGTTGTTATTGATCATTTATATTAGGATTCACATTAGGTTTGAGGACAGAACTTGTGGCATGTCTTGTTATGCGGTCACAATAAATGCTATTCAGTTCTATTCTAATCTATTCTATTCTACGGTGCAGACAAGTGCAGACAGTTATAATTTGCATGGCAAACAACATTAATGCAACAGGAATGTTGCATAACAAAAACTAAGACAATACTTGATACAGTGCAGAATAAGGAAGTCTTAGTATGCAATGTGGTGTAGATTATACACAAACCGATGTCACAGTTACGCTTTATGGGACAGTTATTGCATGAATAGTAGCAAAAGTGTAAGAAATAAGGAATTTGTCCCAATGTACAATGTTCTGTTAATTGTGCAGAGACCTCATTTGGATATATCCGTTATTGCACATTGCCCTTGGGTGTGTGGTGGGAGGAGTAGGGTTTTGTGTGTGTGTGTGTGTGTGTGTGTGTGTGTGTGTGTGTGTGTGTCCATTGGGCAGGGGTCAGTGTATGTGTCTGTCCAGAGTTGTGATGGCTTGTGGAAGAAGTTGTCTCCAAGCCTGTTTGGTTCTGATGGACCTGTAGTGGCTGCCAGAGGACAGCAGGTCAAACAGGTGGGGACCAGGATGTGTGCTGTCTCTGATGATTCAACAGGATGTGTAAATGTCCTTCAGGGAGAGGAGGGGGCAGCTGATGATCTTCTGTGCTGTCTTGACTACTAGGAGATGAATGTAGATTCATAGATACAGTATGTCAGGAAGCTCTCCACTGATACTATTCCTGAGCACGCTCACAGATAACCCTTCTTAACCCTCCTGTTGTCTTTAGGTCAAAAATGACCAAGTTTGTGAGAGCAAAAACCTCTAAAATGCTTTTGCAACTTAATATTTTATAACTGTACCAGAAATGACCCCAGCATTAGAAAAAGGGAAATATCGAATTACTTCATGTTTCCATGGAAACTGTAGAGTTAAAATTACAGTCACACAGAAACACAAAAAGTACACAGATGCATTCACACACACACACACACACACACACACACACACACACACACACACATACACACACATATTGCTGATTTACTTTAGACAGAACAAAAACTTTCGTTCTATCACCTTTCCTTGACCCCAAACACAACTTTCAAAAATCAAATTTCCAAGAACCATCAACCATCACAAACACAACAGTCAGGGCATTTTTTTTTTTACTTCTGCTGCTACTTTCAGAGTTTCTTTATACGAATGACAGTCGCCCCAGGTTGACCGCTATACAGGCCATGGAGCAGACTGTCGATTTATGAAATTACACACACATGTGGGTGGGTCCTTTTTGACCTAGAGGACAAGGAGAATCTATAGAGACTGTGAGGACAACGGGAGGATTAATGACAGCCATAGTGTTTAAGGTCCAGGAGAAGTCAGCAGATACTGTGGTGCCTGAACACAGCCGATTCTGGAAGTGATAAACTTGAAAAATAAAAAGTATTCATGTCAAATGACCTGTTCGGACACACACCTGGACAAGAGGAGCAGGCAAGGTAGGATTTTATTTCTGATTATTACAAATGCCTACAACATAATCCACTCATTTTGCTTCAAGACAAGATCAACCGGATGCAAGTAGATCCACCCCTGGTGACATGGATCACCAGCTACCGTGCTGTCCAACACCACGGACCACCTCTTCAGAACGGGTCATAGCAGGCGCTACTTCCTGAGAAGACTGTGTCCACAGCTGGACGAGCTGATTAGAGAGGCCGGATCTGTGGTTGGCATGAAACTGGAAGCTTTCCACTGAACGAACTGCTGGACAGTACTACAGACGTCTCCACAGACTGTCATCAGCAATCAGAGAGACAGCTGCTTCAGAGGAATAATATGGACAGACAATGAGATCAAACTATACAACTCCTCTGAGGGTGGTTGTGGTGGCAGTGTTGATGTTAAGTGAAGCCTGTTGACCATCCCAACCAACCAACCACTGCTGCTACTGTTATACTTGTACTTCATCTATCAATCTCGACACAGCAGGAGTCCCTGAACTTGCTGGTGGACACCAGTAGTAGGCGATGCTGTCAGTCTGCAGAGTTATACAGGCCATAGCTGCGCTGTTTGAGTCCGGCAGCTGACTGACTGGGATAGATGAAAGGGCACCCCCTGCGCCAGTTCACCCACCCTGATGGTTAGTTTACGTGGTTGTGTAAGCGGGGTGAGATGTTGAAGATTATTTATCAAAAGGACAATACATTTTAAGCAAGCAGGAGAGTGGGCGTACACTCATGAAAGTTTAAAACCATACAGATGGACTGGGAGCAACAGAAACCAGTGCCAACAGGGGAGGCCATATGGCTCCAAGCTGAGTACATGTCACAGAGTCTCAGAGTCTAACAACTTGAATGCAAGTTAGATTTAATGACCCAGGAATATGAGGCTGCAAACCAAAGAAATCAGGGATTTAAACAAGAACTTCAGGAGTTCAAGAATCGGATACATGCCAAAGATGAGAGTTTGATGACTGTCTGGAAGATCTTCCTTAAAAGCATACATTTGAATCTCTTCAGCAAGTCTCACAATTGCTCAACAATACCCATGGTGCCACACAAATAAGAAAATATATCATGGCACAACAATACGAGTCTGCAAACCAAAAAGAAAACAAAAAAACAAGCCCTGGTAAAAGAACTTCAGGAGGTCAAGACACAGATCAGTTGAGAAGCTGGATCTCTACAATAAGTCTTGCAAGCACTCATAAATCTTCAGAAGCAAAGCAATGACTTTAATGCAAATATAAAGAAATCACTAAAGAAAATGAGTATACACATTAGCAGATTATAAGCCCCGTGACGAAAGAAAACCAGGAGGAAGACAGCTAAAACTGATGTTGTTGATGTACTTGTGTTTGCAGCCTTTTAAAAGGTTGCATAAGGCAGTTACGTTGAGGCTTCAGTGACCTCACCTGTCCACGTGAGGTTAGGGGGACGATATGTAACTGACATTTTGGATGCAATCGCCAGATCAAAAAGGAGCGCATCCGATACTCATGTTTACAACGAAGGCCACGCTGGTGGACATGGTGACCTTCAGACCTGCTAAACATCTGCATGATAACATCTTTACAGTGCGTAACACTGGCTCTTATTGCAAGGTCACCAATCAACTAATGTGCCCATGCCCTACTCTGGTTTTCTTCTCTCATCCCAGTGATTTTTATAGAGATAACTAACCCATATGGGTCTCAAATTCAAGCCCCAGAGTTGAGACCTAAGTGCTTTTGGAAATTGGATGTTCTCCCTGTGTCTTTTGGGGCCTACACTTTGCTCCCACAGTCTTAAAAAATACATCTCTTAAACCAACTGGAGACTCCAAATTTCCCCTAGATGTGAATGTGAGGTGTGCATGTGTCCTGTAATGAACTGACAACCTGTTGAGGATGTACCTCCTACTCCAGTTTAAGAATTAACATTTGAAACATTTGACACTAACACAGTAGTGTGCAGATTCCTAGCTCGCATTGACGTCTCCTTCCATATTAGATGCAACTGCTCAAACAAACCCACCATGCTTATCTAAAGCTGAGGAGCCAAGCTGTTCCTCATTAACCCTCTAAAGCTCTGTGAGAAAAACAAACAAGAAAATTGATTTGGCAGACTTTAACGTCCCCTGGAATGGACTTGCATTATATTCAGGTCACATACTTGCACCTGTTGATAAGTGTGATCAGTCTGTAAAGAATGGAATTGGAAAAATACATTCAGATATTTGAAAAAGAAAAAAAAGAAAGAAAATAAACTCTTGCAGGCTCTAAAATCTATTGATTATATTGATAAATTCACAAAACTTTGAATACAGCCGTGATGTGATGACATAAGGGTAAAGGGAAACAAAAAAGAGAAATTACAGAAAATTCAGGATTGGTTGCTGAGGGACTCAACAGGTCAGTGGTAACAGGTCCTGTCACAGTTACTGGTTAGCTCACCCAGTAGCTGGCAGTGTCATACAAAGATCAGATGGATTCAACAAAATTGCCCCTACATGTGAATGTGCGAGTGAATAGTGTGTGTGCCTCTCCAGGAACCATCACCTCCATCACCAAAAGAACAACACTGCCGAGACGAATGGCTGAGATGGGTTTTCTCTGCAGGTCTGAGGTCTGTCTTAGAGATAGGGTGAGAAGCTCAGTCACCCAGGAGGAACTAGGTGTGGAGCCACTGCTCCTTGGTGTGGAAAGAAACCACTTGAGGTGGTTCAGGCACCTGGGTAGGATGTCATTAGCACTTCCTAGGGAGATGATCCTGGCATGGCCAGCTAGAGGGAGACCTCCAGGCAGACCCAGGACCAGATAGAGGGATAATATCTTCTCACTGGTCTGGGAATGCCTGGGGATCCCACGGCCTGAGTCAACCAGGCTTCTTTCTCTCTTCCTGTCCTCACCATGCTCTGCACTTTATGTGGTGCATGGAAAGACTGACCACTGACTGACCAAAGAATGTTTGGCCTGACCAGTGGCTCCATCATCCATAAAAACCCGATGTCTGACTGGTGTAGCTATCAATGCATTGTTGGGGAGAATGAGGACACCCCCTGTCCAACATCAAACTGAGACACACTTGGCACACACTGAGGGACAACAGTCAGGGAAGTGTATTGCTGCCAAACCAGAAAATAAAAAGATCAGTATGACATTGGAACATGAAAAGGTTCACAATATATTGTCATGAATAAGCGAATTATAACGTGAGATAAATAACTCAAAGTTTTGTGTGCTAAATGTTTAGAGCTGGCACGATTACTGTAGGTAAATGAGAGAGAGCAGGAACAGCCGCGGTGCATGTTATGTACATGTATAAGATTACAGTATGCTTGTGACGCCTATGCTTGGCAAACTACGACCTCTGGAGGTCGAGTACTGTCAATGCACAGCCATATGGTGGGCCAAGCGAGCCTGAGTGCTCTTTTGTGTTACAGCGCCTCCCTTTCTCTTCCTTCAGGTCGGCACTCCTTTCTGTGCAGGAATAATCTTCATTTTCTCTTCTCTTGGACACTTAGCTTCAGGGTTGCCACAAATGATTACTTTTGTAGTCGATTCATCAGTCAATTATTTTTTTGATTAGTTGTTTGGATTATAAAATGACATGAAATCTGTGACCTGTTCGACTAAAGCCCATGATAAGATCTTTGAATGACTTTAAGTGGTCACCTTTTTACAAATTTCTGTCATCGCGACCCAAAGAAAACAGAAATTACTCACATTTTTGAGGATTAATCAATTATTGATAAATTGTTGCAGCTCTACTTTGCTTATGTTCTCTCTACCTCTCTTCCCCTTTATCTCACTATTTTTCTCCTTCTTACAGCTAACATAATGACTTACTAAGACACACATCTATAGATGCATAACACCACATTCCAGCAGGTTATGGGTGGAGTGCCTTTTGGGCTACAGAGCAGAAAACACACCTGGTCTGCATGGATGATAGCAGCTTCAGTCAGGTGTTCAGCGAGCTATGTGAAGCCAAATTAAAGGTCCAAGTTTTGTCAATCGAGGCCAGTTTTCAACATGTTTATGGCTTTCTAAGTCAAAATACTAATATTTTAAGTTATTGTAGCGGAACAGAGGGAACCTATATACCTGGTTGCTTTCCCATCAGGTGACACTCTGTGGTGGTCTGGGGACAACAGACACCTCTGGCCTGCCTTTACCGTCTACTCAAATCACATTATAACCAGCACTGTGAATAACTTAACCACAGCTGGTTTTAACCAGGATTCAAAGACCATCAATATGTCCAGATAAGCCCCCAGCAAGACCAAACCAGTCTCTTTCAAATCCATCAATAAAGCTTCTGTTGGAGTGAAATAACAAATGAATTCAAGTTTTCATTCTTCCTTATAACACCAAGGTTTTGGTCTGTTTATCTTTATAACTATAGGGTTTGTGTGGGGTTACAAGTATGAGAGCCATAAAATGAATTCCTCTAGTTATCTAGTTATCTCACAGACTTAAGTTGAATACTGCATTCCTTCCACTAGAGAAGGGTGGCCTCATGTACTGTTAGAAAGATCTACATCTTATGGGTAATTGTGAAATGTTCATGGTCCCCTTCTCTTATGTAACAGATATGTTAAGGGCTGTGAATTATCAGCTAGAGTGGGGGCAGTGCTTCACGCTGAGCATGCTGGGAACAGCTTGCGTGTGTGTGTGTGTGTGTGTGATGTAGGTGTGGAACGTCAGCACACTGTGCGTACGTGTGACGTAAGAGAGGGGAGTGTGCAGTGTGGACAGTACGATTTTTTTTAACAAACTTTATTGACACAATAGAGCGAACAAGCCATTTCAACAGCAGCTAACAGAGAATGTTTGAGGAAGTGTGTCAAAGAAAAAACAAAGAGAAAAAACAGTCAGACCAAAAAATGAATAAAAATAAATTACAAGTCAAAGTTGTTTCGTTACGCTCCATTTTTTACCTATATAAAGGCGTTTCCTTACCAACGACACCTAATAAAATGTACCGTTTTGAGTTTGAGGTGAATATATAACTTTTTGTTTACAAAATGGCTGATGTTATGCCAATAAATTTAACTAAAAGAAAAAAATCCCAGAAAGGTTGATGATTCATCTGCATGATGACAAAAGTAACAGACTGCGTTCACATTAAGACTTTTACAAAAGTCTGCAGTCTTTTCAGAGAAACCTCTCACAACTAATTTGAAACATTTCCTGCTAATAAGCCGAATTTTACCTGAATCTATGTCAAATAAATTGTTCCAAACTGGTAAAGATGCATATGCCTTTAGATTATTTCCACTTTGCATGAATTATGATGGTGTTTATGACTATGATGATAATGACAACTGATCCTCCTTTTTTTACAATTGAGAGACCAGTAAACCATTATCAACCCATCTTTTTGAAACCAATCAATCAATCACACAGTTCTTATATGACACTTTTTTACACAATCACCCTCCCATCCCATATAGATTCACAGATGTGTACATACTTTTGACACATGAAGACGTAGATATATAGAAATAAGAACACTGCTGAAACACCGTTTTAAACTCAGAACACTGAGGAACCACCAGGGAACAGAAGAAAGAGACATGACAAAGTAAAACTGTTAAAATATAACCCCAACCCCAAACAGTTCATTTAAAAACAAGTTTAAAGCCCGTTATTTATACAATACATATATAATATTCGTGTTGAAATATGGTGCCATAACAAATTTGGATGTAATAAATGAAGTAGAAAAACTTGAGGTAGATTGTTGAAATCTAAAAACATTGAATCCACAAGTACTCATCTTACAAAGAATTACATTTTTTAGAATGAAATGATGAACATCAAACAAAGCTTGTCAATTCCTTTTCTGATATTTGAGATTCAAGAGCAGGGCTAAGCTAAGCACTCGGGTTTGGACTCAACCAGTTATGGTATCGTTGCAACACCCATCCCAGTCCTCTTCCCATTGTGGGAGATTCCTAGGTCAAGGTTTTTGCATTGAGATAATGCAATTAGTTTAGTAATATCTTGAAGAAAAAAAGGCTTGAAAGAAGAAATGATAGAGTGCCTAAAAGTCTAAAAGGGAGAACTTATCATCCCATCAAAATCGAGGTGTATGTGTATTACCTGGTTATCCTCTCTGTCCAACAATAGATTAGATATCAGTCTAACAGAGCTAGCTAGTGGTTCTCTTACCAGAAGTACCAGTTAAGTTTAAAGTGCAAAAGATATCAAAGTAATAAAGTGCACAGCATACAAATCTACATCGCAGTCCTACTGTGTTTACCTGCAAAATTAGAAACGTATATGCTGTTTAGTGCAAAATCTAACTTGACAGGAGTATTCTCTGAATCCAATAAACAAATAACGCATCAAATAACACACCTTTCAAAGCACTTCAAATACTTTCTTATGTATGCCTTTCAAAGTGCCAATGTACGTCCTGTCTCGTCCTATGTTTTAATACATCATCTGAGAGTCAAAATTACTATGTGAAGCTTGTGATGAGAATTAAGAAAGAACACTCTTTCTGCATCTCTGATGGAGAGTCCCACAAGTTGAGTGAACTTAGCTCTCATCAGCTGCAGTCAGTGGCACGCCCCTAAGAAGGCCCTGCAGTCGTCCACCTTAACCTTTAACCTTTTCTGGATACAACAGACCAGGTCAACCAACAGGCCCACCATCACATGGAGTCCCTTTAGTGAACTGGATCACGTACCACCAAACTGCATCTTCAACCCTAGATTGGTCTCGACAGATGCTTGGGTCAAAGTGTTGTCTCTGGGTAACATAATCGTGAAAGGGAATGACATTGTCATTTGGGCTCAGACCAACAACCAGATTAATTAGTTAGATTCTGGGCCAAAAAGGCACCGTGATGGGAGACAATCTAGTGGAGCTGTGTCCACCATCCTGGACAATCCATAACTGGGTGTAAATCATTAAACTGTCAAGGAATCATTAGATCCCGGTCCCAGTGATGTTGTTCTGTCAGTCAACAAGATCTTCCTTGAAGTGACATTAAAGCACTCTGCTGACTCAAACGACATAGTAACTCAATATGTTGTTTTGCTATCTCATTCTGTGACTTAAGTCATTATGATGATGATGCATACGGTTTTGATAGACAATGCTTGGACGGTTCCAGCTTTAAGTTGGCTTCACAGAGCCTGCTGAACACCTGGCTGAGCTGCTCTAGCATTACAGCAGGCATGTTATCCTGTGCTGCAGCCCAGCCAGGACTCCATCTTTCTGTCCATCATATTCCACACAAAAGGTCACTTCCAGGTGCAGGGGGCAGTGACTTTGTGAGCGCTAGATATCTTTTCCCATTTGCCAGTACCCCGATGTCAAATCTAGTGTGCTGAGGTACTTTGCAATGGATAAAGTGTCCTTGTGTTCTTCCAGAGCAACGTCACATATGGAGTTGTCTTGCAGGGTTGCAGTGGGACTGTCAAACAAGCCAGTCCTCTGGCCGACCCACGCAGCATCCTGCAAACAGGGCCTGGGCACCAACAGTATACTGTCATGTCCACGCACCACAGCTGTTCTGCGACACAGCTCAGCAGTGCTGCCAGTGAGGCTTCTCTAGCAGTGTCATAGGCTCTCGCTAGGGGGAGGAATGTGGCTTTTCCTCCTGAAGTTTCTGCTCCAACTCAGTGTCAGTAAATACCACCACAGTGACGGTGTCCAGTTCCAACTCCACCACAATCACCAAAGTGAATTGTAAAGATGTCATTCCTCAGTGTCTGCAGACTTGCAACTGGTTTTCTGGTTCTCTGTCGATCCAATGCCGGCCTGTAGGTGGCCTCGGTCTCGTTCACAGTGTATCGATAACTCCACCCAACGTTTGACTTCCCCGGCCAATGTTGTTGGCCCTTGCACACCTTTCAAACTGGTCGATAAAGTGTCGCTCCATACGAAAACATTGCGTGCGGAGCAAGGTGAAGAACGAGGTGTGGGCCCAGCTCCAGATTGATCCAGCCATGACTCAGGGCCTTTACTGCATGGCTCAGTGTCTCCTACCGGAGCATACGTACGGTCTATGGTGGCATAGATAGTCGGGTTGCATATCCTGAACCTGGGGGACCAGTTGCACAAGCGGTAATGGAAAAATAGCTCATCTGGTCCGGAGATGTGGACAGAACAGTCGACATATGTGATGGTGGATCCAGCTGTTCGTCTCTCGTTATACCGTCACATACGTCCCTGTGCAGCCTCGATCTCGGTGTAATTCGGTGGATTTGAGACCTTGAAGCCACCGGAGTGAGAACCTCCCGTGTTTCGCGATGACAGTCCCTCGGTAAACAGGCCGCATTAGCTCCGTGGTAAACACGACACGTCAGCTCCATAATGTCCCCGATACTACTGTAGACAGTACAGCCCTCCTGGAATTTGTGTCATCCGTATCCTGTTTATTTGTTTATCTATTTATTTTTGAGATGTCGCTGTCATCCCAGAGGTTAACGGTGACGGTCCAGTAGCTCCGCGCGGCTACCGGCGTTAGCTCCCGCAGCTAACGCCGCAGCTAACGCCGCAGCGTGGGCCCGTTGTGGCGCAGCGCGAGCCTCCTGGTCAACCTGGTCGCTGATCCACCGCGGTGGTAACAATAAAACTGACACCAAAGTAGCGAGGGAGGGAGTTTATATTGACAACCACCGGACGTGACGATAAAAACACGCAACTTGTCTTCATTGCGCATGCGTCGCTCGTAACCTCTTGACCTGACCTACATTTCTCTCTGACGTCACATGTAAACAAGCGTCTTCCCAGCGCGTTGAGCTGTACTGCAGTAGTGTGTTGTGTGACCGCAGGTAGTTAATTACCTGCAAGCAATTAAAGCGCGATGTAAGTTAAAAAATGTAGTATTCGCAATAAATTGGTTTGATAAAATCAGAAAGTAATAAATAATAAGCTGCATGATCATATTCCAACATCCACCCCTGGCTCTCCCTTTTTAAATAATCATATCTATACCCAAAACAACAGGCCGTGTTGTCCACATTATTTTGTATCTTTCCATGACCTTGTTTTTATCTGCATAAAACACTGAGCTCTCACAAGTGGAGACTGAGGCTAAAATTGTGTTGAAAGACAAATCTGATTTTAATCTTGTTTGGCAGAATTTCCACCAAAATAGATCAAATGAAAATTAATAATATCATAATAATTAATATGTCTTAGATCACACAAAATGTCACCATCGACTTTTAATAAAGTGCCAGTTGTCTCAGAGAGTTTAACAAGACAAAACAAACTAACAAAATAGCATAAGCAGAGCAGAGCCCAGCCAAACAAAATACAACCCCATGAGCATGCTGAAAGTGATGGTGGCCAGGAAAAAACATCCTTTTAGTGGTAAGAAAACCTCAGAGACAGAGCCAAGTTTAGAGAGGAGAGTCACCTGCTGACAATTGGTCAGGTTGCTATTCAAATATGTTTCTGTAGGACAAAATCAGTGATAATTTGAGTTGCTCATATCAATGCTAATGACACCACAATCACTGGATTGATAAATGCTGACAAACAGATGGAGTACGGAAGAGGGTGGCTTAACTATAGTTAAGCCACCACTATAGTGGCCTGGTGCTGCTACAATAATCTCTCCTTAAATGTGGATAGAGGTGATTATTTATCCAAGGAGGAGGAAGGAGCAGAATGACCCAATTTACATCGAAAAGCAGCAGCAAAGGGGGTCAAAACTTTCACATTTCAGTTAGGATCCCAGTTTGTCAAGACAAGAAGCCTCTTGGATGACAGGTGTAACATCATGTGAATTGTTGACTGTAAAGGAAGATTCTCATTCATCTAGGTTATCATAATCCAAGGTTTTGTAAATCCTGCTTTGGATTTTACTTTTTTTTTACTTAGACGTTCTATGTATCTTAGCTTTACTTTTATTTTTCTAACAACTTTTTACTTTTACCCCCTATATTTTAAGACAAATTTGTGTACTTTTCAGTCCTTACATGTTCACATACCCAGATGACCACACAACATAAAAGATCTAGCTGACTAGAGAGGGAAAGTCAACCCTCGGAGAGAAGGTGTTGAGTAAGTGTGCAGTTTATGATAAAGAAAGAAGTTGCCACAGCAACATGAATGAAGAAAGCGTTCAAGGTAATATCGTTGATGACAGCGTATGTTCTGAAAAGCAAGACATTCCCCACCAGTGACCTTATTTAAGTGAACTTTTCAGTGTAAAAATTATCCAGGTGCTCAGGCACCTCTAACCTCTGGGCAATTTTATTTTGATTATTCTTTTATTCATTCTTGTTTCTATATTTATGTTGTAGTAAACAGACTGTGTCCAGGGATCTTTTTGTTATTATTTATTTTTCATCTATACAAACACTCTGCAAGTTGTTTCTAAAATAACAAAACAACAATCCTATTAGTTTTTAGTTTTGCCAGGTTATCATAATTGGCATTGTGTATGACTGACAGCAAACAATTATTTATTACTTTTCACTCAAGTACTTTTCAGAGCCAGTACTTTCTTGCTTTTACTTGAGTAAAACAGTTGAAGAAGTACATCTACCCTACAAGAGAATTTTTTTTCCCCAACTACCTGTACTTCTTCTTATGTATAGAATATGAGCACTTATGTCACCTCCACTGCTACCTCCATATTATGACCCTGACATCATTGTCATAAAAGACATCATAATTACAGAGGGAGAGAGAGTATATACATACATACATACATACATACATACATACATACATACATACATACATATATTTATTTATTTGCGTTTGATATTACAACATTGGAGACAGCAAAAATGCAGAGTGAGAACATTAGGACAAAGAACAATGCCAGGGGATCGCAGCAGATGAAAAATAAGTAAATAAATAAATGCATTACCTTACACAAATGTTATATAGATAACAGTTTTAATATATAGTTTTAATAGTTTCACTCTTTTAATGCTGTTTTGTTCAAATGTATTGTTTGAACTTTTTTTAAAGATTGAAAAAGGTGGTTTGTGATTGGGAATAAGAATTTGGCATATAAGACCACAAAATAACAGAAGCAGTGCAACTGAGACTGTCTGTTCAAATTGCTCTAGAAGTTGCACATTATCCACAATCAGGAACAGTATAATGAGGTCAGACAAATAGAGACATCCTGAAATAAGATACTGAGTTCCCATTTAGGAGAAATAATAGGAATAATACATTAAAAAATGACATACATAGGTTATGCAGGCTCTTTTCATTGATAATGATGAATGCATTTGCACATTTATTTTGTACCTGATGAACCCTCAAACAAGATCAGAGAAGATGACCTTTTTGGTATTATGAGATTTATCATAATCAACCCTCTTCTGTAGGTAATCGATTCAGTGTCACCTTAAAACTTGTGGCCTCTGCCGCGATCAAAGTAAACTCCAGGTTCCCACTGCTGTGCATGGACGTATATGCTGCTGTGTCAGTGTCTGTAGAGGTGACGTGTCTCTTCACAGGACCCG
Organism: Karalla daura; assembly: GCA_029224185.1. Lineage (NCBI taxonomy): Eukaryota > Metazoa > Chordata > Actinopteri > Chaetodontiformes > Leiognathidae > Karalla > Karalla daura. The sequence continues at coordinate 30,251,890 of CM055188.1, forward strand.
CCCCTTCATCCTCCAGGACCCGCCCCTTCGCTCTCCTCCCCCCGGTGAGACACCACCTCCTACGGTTGAGTCTGTGGCCACATTTACTCGGCAGACCAGCTTGTGGGAGGACCTACGAGGCAACATGGCCAGTGAGTATAGCTTTGACATACACTCAGATCGAGCCGGCCAGACTTTTACCTAGATGTCTGTCCTGTTTTAAAACACCTCAGGTTGTAGCTTAAGCTTTATTTTTCTAAACAACTTTACATTTGCTGAGTTGCTGCCATAGATGCTGCCGTTGGTCGTCAGTTACAGCTAACACACGGCTAGCTAGCTTGCTAGCTGCCCGGCAGTGGGTTTTTTTTCTCTTTTTTTGCAACGATTTTGAACCATCTGTGATTTAGAAGTTATTTGTGATTTCACTTGACCAGCCTGATGTGGTTTCAAATCAGATGTGTTTCTTAGGGTTTGGATTTCAAAGGCCTTTGTAGAGGTTTTTAGGGGGAGGTTGTGAGCTAACTCGTTAGCCACTCATTCAAAGGCATTGACAGCGTAGTGATGACGACGCATAACACAACCGGTGTTTTAAGGCTCAGTCATCGCTTTCATACAACCAAGAAATACTAAACACACACAATGTAAATGTCTAGGCCGATAGATTAAAACATCCCGGAGCTATTTTGTTAACTAAATCGTATTAATGTTGGTTATTGTGGATTCAAATCTGGCTGGAGTCCGCCCACCATTCACTGCCACGTCCCACTTAGGGACCAGCTCTCATTCCCAGTTATCCCACTACAACACACTTACGTCTGCTTGTTTTCCTACAGTCAAATTCCTAGAAGTGATCAAACCATTCTGTGCAGTATTGCCAGAAATCCAAAAACCGGAGAGAAAGGTGTGTATGACTCTCTTTTTTTTGCACATTTGACATAGTGTCAAACTCGTCTTTGTGTAATTGTTCTAAACCTATTGTAAAATATGATTATCCTATAGATCCAGTTCAGAGAGAAGGTATTATGGACTGCCATCACCCTCTTCATCTTCCTAGTTTGTTGCCAGGTGAGTGTCACAAGTAATTACAGTCAGAATGTTTCATTTTGTGTGTTGTTCGTTTGTTGATTGTCCTGTAAAAATATTTTTCCTCACCTTGCTTCTCTTGGTGAGCCAGTTTCAAAGGTTTGCACATGCATACTCTGTACATTTTTCATTAACATTTTTCTCAGCGTGTATGTAATTATTCAAAGATAGGATGGGAGAGGAATACATGTACAAGCAACCTGGCTAAATATACAAATACAAGGTATAGCTACAGAGGACAACACTTCTCTAAACCTTTTCAATTTTTGAGAAAAAATAAAAATGAACACTGTGGTCACATGCACTGACTGTATTGGTGTTGAGAGTTGGATTGCTTGACAGGGCTCCCATGTGTCCTGAAAACTTAGTTCCAGTCATGGAAAATGGGTGAAAAAGTAAAATGTCCTTGGAAAATTTGAGTTGTCCCGGAAGATTATGTCTCTTCTCTCTTTCTCTCTACCCTGTGAGTAAACACAACTCACATGTCATTGTTATTATTTTCATAATTCTACTGAATTATTTATTCACCATTTTAATTCTGTTTATAATAACAATGCTTTTATTTATTTTATTAATATGCACACATCCTCATGGAGGATGTGTGCATGAGAGATTATTACTCTCATGCACACATCCTTATTACTTTCATACATGAGACCACTATGGGTACATTCTCAAATTTAGATTTACGACTGAAGGAAATTACACACCTCCTCACTGGTCAATGTCGAATGACTGAAAGTGCAATGATTTCAACAAAGAATGTGAACATGAGGTAGTTCAGTCAGTTTACTGCGCTGAATGAATCACCTGTTTTATGTGTTTATAATTGTTAAATGTTTTTAATACACTATCTTTTTTTGTATTAATACGCTGTGACAAAGTCTTTCTGACTCTGAATTTACAGCCCTATACTGCACATCTTTTAAATAAAACTCATGGAGTTATGAAAGGAGCAAACATCAGAACAATCAGAGAATAAATGTACAAAATTCAATCTGCAACTGTAAAAAATGTCGTGACTCCTAAGGATGGGATTGGTGGTGTGTGTTGTATCTAAATGTGTGACTGAGAATGTCCTGAAAGTAGTTGCATAAAATGATTTCAAGAAGTGTGGGAATGCTGCTAAGTCTGTGTCATAAATATGGAAAAACTTTGATTAATCGTTTAAAGAAGTGTGATCTGCATGTTATCAACTGTCAGTTTGTGAATATGACAACAATGAATATGAAAACAAAAGCAAATATTTGCAGCTTATAGATCACAACAGTCAGTGTTTCAGTTCATTATATTTTGTCAGTGTAATGTTGAAAGTCGAATTTGCAGATTGCAAGTTATTTTTCAACTGTTGAACATTCAAAGAAGCATCACGGTTCACAGCTTCACATAAAGGTTTTATTGAATAATACAATTTTGCTCTCTTTTCTATTTTGTGTCTCAAACATAATTTCCCTCCAAGGATTAGCACAGTCCTCTGATTCAGATTTCTCACACTGTATAAACCAATGTTTCCCTCAGATCCCACTCTTCGGCATCATGTCATCAGACTCTGCAGATCCATTCTACTGGATGAGAGTGATTCTGGCCTCAAACAGAGGTTATTATCTGCCGATAACAATCATTAATGTACATCTGTCCTTGTGACTGTACTGTGTATCCTAACCAGAGTATTTCCTGTAGGTACCCTGATGGAGCTGGGTATCTCGCCTATTGTCACCTCTGGCCTGATCATGCAGCTGCTTGCTGGAGCTAAGATCATTGAAGTTGGAGACACACCAAAGGACAGAGCTCTGTTTAACGGTGCTCAGAAATGTAAGTAAGCTGCTAAAGAGCATAGATCACGATTATCAGTGTGTCATCTTTCTGACCCCTCCTCTAATGTTGTACAGTGTTCGGAATGATCATCACCATCGGCCAGGCTATTGTCTATGTGATGACTGGCATGTATGGAGACCCCTCAGAGATGGGTGCTGGGATCTGTCTGCTCATCATCATTCAGGTGAGGACAAGACATCTATTCAATATTCATTAGAGCAAAGCTGACAGTTTGACTAGAAATATGCATTGTCACGGAAATTGATGTTCTGTATGCATTGAAATGTTCTAAGTAGAAGAATAAAATGGTCTAAAATCTATCAGATTTAGTTCATGGTTGCAGTTGCAGAGTTTTGTGTAAAACTTCATCAGCATAAAAGTGTTGCAGCATAAAAGTATACTGAAGGGTTTTGTTCAGAGGTCTTTTAAAATTTAGGTGTGTTCATTACCAGTTTTTAATGGCAACATTGAGTTTGGTGCATTCTGAGTTGTCTTGAAAACACGGATTAGAGGTCCCATTCAGGTGACACAAACTGATCCTGTGATTGGTTATTATAAGGACAACAAAGCCTCTGTTTGGATTGATTTAATTTACTCACAAAGTAAAATCTGCTGCAGTGGAAATGGTTTAGTAAAAGACTGTAAGCTAAGATAAGATCAGATGGGATTTATTTATCTTATCTTATCTTTTCAATATAACAGTTCTGAAAAATATATAGCTCATCGTCATACCCGACTAACACTCATTATAATTGGATGGTCAGTGATCCTCAGCCCAGATTCCGAGTGACGTTAGAAATTGTGATGGTAACTCCTGATGGCAGAGTGAACAAAGGATGTTCCAAACTGCTTTCACTTCTGCATTCCAAAAAATGATTTATATGATCAGCTGAATAGAATATTATGTGCGTAAAGACTCAAATAGATACAGTCAGAGTAAATAGCTGAGACCTATTGTCACATATATCATTGTCACATCACAGCTGCAGTACCTTTTTATCTCACGGTGTTCTGATGTGTTCCTCTGCAGCTGTTTGTTGCTGGCATGATCGTGCTGCTGCTGGACGAGCTGCTCCAGAAGGGCTACGGACTCGGCTCTGGAATCTCACTGTTCATCGCCACCAACATCTGTGAGACAATCGTCTGGAAAGCCTTCAGCCCCACGACCGTGAACACCGGGAGAGGTATAACAGCACACAGCTATTCTAGAACATGTGACTTTTGATTTATCAAAAAAAATTGGAAATCAGTTTTTGCCTTGGCTTTCTTGAAGAAGGGCAGTCTGTCCCTGTCCTCATCCTCATTTTTATATATTTAGAATGTGCTAATAAACAGTCAAATCTAACAAAGACTGAACGGGACATCAAATTTGAAGTTTTGAGGTGCATCTATCCCTTTAGTGAATGAAAGCATATAGCTATCAGGCAGCAGCTTGGTGAAGTTTCCTGGTTCCTCCTCTGAATCCAGTTCCTCCCTAACATTCACTCCATAGCCCTTTTTCTTCAGTTACCATTGAGTCCATGGAAAAGAGGCTCTGTCCTTTACCAAGAATATCAAAGTTGCCTATCAGATTGTAAAGTACATGATAATGAAAAGGCGCCACATCAATGCTGTGCAATATTTCCACGTAATTCCAAAAAACAATTGTAAATGTCTTGTAAGACAGCAGCTGGAGCACTTGTGATCATGCCAATGTTCTGTAGCTTCTGTTAACACTAGGGAACAAATGCCAGTTTACATCTCCTCAGACCCGTGTCTTATTTTTCTGACTTTGTCTTTTTTTCAGGCACGGAGTTTGAGGGCGCAATCATTGCTCTTTTCCACCTTCTGGCTACCCGCACTGACAAAGTGCGTGCTCTGAGAGAGGCCTTCTACAGGCAGAACCTGCCCAACCTCATGAACCTCATTGCCACTGTGTTCGTCTTTGCCGTAGTCATATACTTCCAGGTTAGTTTCTAACTGTAACTTCTCCCTCCCAAATTTTGAAACATAGTACTTACGTTACCAAACATGAACAGTTTATTTGCTCATTGTTAATCAGCGTTTCCTTTCCTCTTGTCACAGGGATTCAGGGTTGATCTGCCCATTAAGTCTGCTCGCTACCGTGGCCAGTACAACACATACCCCATCAAGCTTTTCTACACCTCCAACATCCCCATCATCCTGCAGTCTGCCCTGGTCTCCAACCTGTACGTCATCTCCCAGATGCTCTCCACGCGCTTCAGTGGAAACTTCCTAGTTAATCTGCTCGGTACTTGGTCTGTAAGTATCTGTTTAAACAACACAGAAATAAACAGAAACCACTGTTACTTGTTTTTATCGACCTCCACACGAAACTGTCAGTCCACTTAAGCTTGGTGTTTTCCTATGTGCATAGGACACGTCATCAGGAGGTCCAGCCCGTGCCTACCCTGTAGGTGGCCTCTGTTACTACCTCTCCCCCCCAGAGTCGTTTGGTTCTGTTCTGGAGGACCCGGTCCACGCTCTCATCTACATCGTCTTCATGCTCGGTTCATGCGCCTTTTTCTCCAAGACCTGGATTGAAGTGTCGGGCTCCTCCGCCAAAGATGTAAGACACTTTGTTGTAGCAGGTTGTGTTCAGGGATTACTTCAATCAGGACTTTTATTAAAGATCTGTTCTTTTCTCCCATCAAGGTGGCAAAGCAGTTGAAGGAGCAGCAGATGGTGATGAGAGGCCACAGGGAAACCTCCATGGTCCACGAACTCAACAGGTAAAACCGCATACATGACGCACAAAACATTAGAGCTAAAGTTGTTGTATGTATTGTATTAATTCAATTTGCATCAACTTTGTAATTGGTGTCGAGGTCTTTTTAATCAAGACTGTAGAGAAAACAAATTTCAGATTTCTGCTTATATGGTGTCTTTTTAATCTTTTTTTATAAGACTGTGTATGCAAGTGTGTAAATATGTTGAAATTTATGCAATTAATACACTCATGAAGATGACCATGCTAAATTTTTTTCTAAATAGTGACGTCTAAAATATTGTTTCCCAGGACAAACAACATTCAAATGCCCTTATATACAAGCTGTGGTCCCTTCACTTTGCCCTTATCTTTCCTTGTGTGTACTGTTATGATTTTATGCCCTTGGTTTTATGCACAAACCAAGGAAAGTTTAGTCCATTGTTGCTGGTACAAGGTGCACAATAGTTAATTATTGAGCTGCACTAAAAGTTAAAACGGTGGCCGTGGTTCAAGAATCTGACTGTGCTCTCACAAAATCACCTCTCCAGTCTAGTCATTCGAGCACTTTGGAAAATACCAATAAAATTTATGTTTCCCTTTCGCTTTACAGTCAGAATACTAAGCTAAGATGTTCTGATTATTGTTCCCAAAATCTGGGCCCATCTCATAAATTACTACAGTTTTTCTGAAAGGTTAATCTCAATTCTCATCCCACTCTCTGTTCTGTGTTGCAGATATATCCCTACCGCTGCTGCCTTTGGTGGACTGTGTATCGGAGGTTTGTCGGTCATGGCCGACTTCCTCGGAGCAATCGGCTCCGGCACCGGTATCTTGCTGGCTGTCACCATCATCTATCAGTATTTTGAGATCTTTGTGAAAGAACAGAGTGAAGTAGGCAGCATGGGGGCCCTGCTCTTCTAGACAAACCAACATCCTCCCACCTTCAAGCAAATTTCTATTAAGAACATCAACTCTGCATTTATTTTACATCCGCGTGAAGCCCCTAATGTCATCAACTCTCGAGTTTCAGGATGTTTGAGAAAACTTCAGAAAATCCCATCCAAAGTGGGACAATGCAAAGGTGGCGGTGCTTTGCAGGTTTTTCATTTGTTCTTGTTTGCTCCCCTGCAAGTCTTCTTATCGTAACAAGAAAAACTGCCGTTTACAGTCATACTTTCTCAGTTCCTATTTTTATTTTTATTTACATTACTCACGTGGTCACAGATCCTTAGGATTTATTCCGAGGTTTCGTGTGTGTTTGTGTGAGTGAGACGAAGTCCAGTGGGACCGTTGGTTTCATCATCAGACCGCCGTTGGAGCGAAGCTTCAGTATGCAGGCGTACTCGTCACGGATGCCCGAGGTCAACCGCCTGCTGTGAGGGTTTTTAGAAAGAAAGCACTCAATGTTCTGCTTGGTGTTATCTTAGCTTCAACTTTATTTTTTTCATCTTAATTTTATTTTTTCTGTCATCCTGCCAACTATGTGAAGGTGTGGACGGGAAGCGGAACTGTCACACGCTGAATCAAGTACCGTTGTCGTGATTGATGACCCTGTGTTAGAGCAGGGTCTCCTAAGAGGATGTGGAGCTCATATTGGGATCCACCTGTCAAAAAACGTGTTTGTCTTAATTTTGTGATCAGTCATCTGATGAACCATTATTATAAAAAAGGGTCCCTGCTGTTGTACTGTATGACATTCCCAGGAAGCTTGCAGTATTAACTTGTGTCACATTTTTGTTACCACTTCCTACAACTTTTTGTTTTGTTCATTTAATTGTCTGCTTTAAGCAAACTTGTTAATCACTTTTCCACAACTGACAAATTATGATTTTTTTTTCTGTACATAGGCCATGCATTCAATAAGTTTGATTTTGTCGTAAGTGTAAAATAAGTCTTTTGAATATGTATAAAAAACATTTCAGAACAAACTTAGAGGACAAAGAAGCATTCTCAATAAAACATTTTGTGGAAAAAAATAAAACGCCTCTACTGCTTGTCTGAAATGAATGAATCACAGAAGCTTGATTTACTCCTGAGTTAATTCATTTTTAGGGGATCATGTAATAAAAAACAGTTCTCAATGCAAAATCTATGACAAGGGGGATGAATAAGCCACAATGAATAAGCCACAATTGGAGACTGCTCAATACAAACCCAAGGCAAGAACACTGTACTAGATATAAATAATATTTTATGCAGACACCTGATCTCTGTGTAAGGTGTAACTAACAAAAACATTCAGGACATCAAGAAGTATCAGTTGTTTGTGATATACAGACTTTTTGTGAGTGAAACCATAAACCATTTTACTTTTACTTTTGGTAATGCCTTTCATGTGTTTAGGGTGGATGGATAGAAACTTGGAACAAAATTCAAGTTCCAGTGTGCAATATAAGAGTCTAGCAGAGGTAGTAAAACATATCCATGTGGATCAGGTTAATTAGACTAAATTGCAGGTGAACAATGTGGAAATTGGCAGCAGTTCTTGTATGTGCAGAAGTATTATGTTTTATCTCCCTGTAAATGAGTTTGCCTGGTCTCCCTGTGGTTTTGTTGGTTTTCTCTACTGTTAACACATTTAGGCAGACAAAAACACACTCTTGGTGTATTTGTCCTGTGACTGAAACATGCTTCTACTTATAAACTCTGCCCGGCATCAAAAGCAAACATCTAATGACCACCACACAACACTTGATATAGCAAACCACAATAACTCAGTCAAAGACTTCAAGAGGCCAGGTTTTCAACTTTGCTCTCATAGCCTGAAACGTCTTTGCACCCACTGATCCCACTGAATGAACTAGTTTCTTAGTAACTCACTCATAGGTGTTAACACTATCTATCTATCTATCTATCTATCTATCTATCTATCTATCTATCTATCTATCTATCTATCTATCTATCTATCTATCTATCTATCTATCTATCTATCTATCTATCTATCTATCTATCTATCTATCTATCTATCTATCTATCTATCTATCGAATGTGTGCAGTACCCCAGTTTGACCTGCTGGGGGCAGCATAGAACACGGCTGGTGGCGCTGCAGGAGCAGCCGAGGAAGAGTCCAGTCTGCATGGCTCAAACGCAAGGGTAGTTGTGAAACGTAGCTGCGGCTGATGCCGGACTAACTCTCTCACCGGACCTCTGCATGTGTTGTTGTGTTGCGTGTCAGCAGGAGTCGTCCATCCTCTGCTGGAGCTGTTGTTGTCACAGGGAATAATAAAAGGAAATTAATCCAACTCCGGCCTGAAGACATGAGTTCTGTCAGACAGGAAGGTAATCATCACTGCTAACTTCCCCAGAGAGCTAACTCGGTGTAGTGCATCCATGCCTGTCTGAATAAAAAGTTGAGGTCGGTGTTATGAATGTACCTTTAAAGTGTGATATCCGTCTTATTGTTAGGAGCTGCTGTAGCTGTAGGCACTTGTTACATTGTCAGTGAATGTTTCTCCAGCTTGCAGCCACGTTGTTTAACCTTGACCACCATCAGCAGGAGCATGGTGTCACCCACATCCACTGTACATCCAGTCATTCACCTTATAAATATATTTGAAATCATGTCTAAATATGTTCAGGCCGCATCACAACAGAGAGGCTAGGGTAGTAATAAATAGTATGACTCCTGCTCCACATTCGCCAGACTGTTGGAATGAGGCAGCAGTAGCTTTAAGGGGATCTATAATAAACCTTTACCTTGGGTATGTTGAAAAGCGACGTAAAAACATCATTATGTCCTCGTTTGTGTTTACAATTTTGATACTGAAATGGAAATCAAGGTGTAAAGTGTAAGTGGCCCAAATAGACTGGCTTGTACATGCAGGCGCACACATTATTAGAGTACCAAATTAGTAGCAAATTATAATTTTTATAGTCGATAAAGCTATTAAAAAATGTTACCACTTATTGATTAATTCATGTTTGATGCATGTTTTACAAAGGCCAAGATAAGGTCATTAAATGCTTTTATCTTCCCTTCAACAACATTCAACTTTCTGTGCTTGTAGGACTTAAAGAAACCAGAAAATATTTACATTTTCCTGCAGAAAGGTTGATTGGGGATTCCACTTAGACCTGGCTCTCCCAGGTGTAAGTGAGAGAGTGAATGCCACCCCCATACACCAGGGACACCACGGGGCACTAAGAAAGGCACAAGTGATTCGGTTACCCACTGGGTTACCCCCAGTCATTAACCCATTCACTTACTGGTGGCATCGCACACACTCAACTTCCTTAACCAACAGCTCTTACCATCCACACACATGCGGACGCTGATGGCTCAGTAGGGGCAGATGCACAAGTCTGTGGACGACTGTTTCCCTGAGGCCACTGTCATGTATTGTACATACTATCAGCCATGCACAAAGCATGTCTGTTACCTACAAGTGGAAAGCCTACGTCTGGTTGCCAGATAATAATGAAACTGATCCAATGATGAATGTTAATAGGATCTGATCAAATCTACTGTATTCATGTTGTCTTGCCCCCTTCACCCACTGCTGGTCTGCAAGATGTCATAAAACAGTAAATTGGAGCAGAGGTATTACTTACTAAGCCTTCCAGGTTTGACAAGGTGTCCTGTACTTGTATGTGACAATGTGTTTTACACATTTTAAACAACAGGTAAAGACCAAATCATCTTTGTCACCAAAGAGGATCATGAAACGCCCAGTAGTGCCGAGCTGGTGGAGGAGGATCCCAACGACCCGTATGAAGAGCGAGGTGGGAAACGGTGACACTGGAAAGAACAAACTCATCTTGTGAGATTTTTAAAAGTGTGACTAACTCTAATCTTTCCACGACAGGTCTGATTCTTCCCAGTGGGGAGATCAACTGGAACTGCCCCTGCCTGGGTGGGATGGCCAGTGGTCCCTGTGGGACTGAGTTCAAGGATGCCTTCTCCTGTTTCCACTACAGTAAGGAGGAGGTGAAAGGCTCCGACTGCATGGAGCAGTTCAGGGCCATGCAGGAGTGTATGCAGCGTTACCCGGAGCTCTATCCGCAGGAGGACGAGAAGCCGCCACAAGAGAAGTCCCCAGAAACAGAAAACCTTAACTCAGAAGATTCTGCGTCTGCAGAAGCATCAGGGCCAACGCCTGCAGCTGAGAAAGACTCTGAAACCACACAGCTGGGCTCAGAGGACTCGCCGCAAAGCTGAAGCGGCCACGTGAGCTCTGAGACCTCAAAGTAAAACCACCCGAACTAAACGCATACCTTTTTACAACCTAAAATAATGTATATGTTATAAAATAGTTTTGTGTATTGTTTAAAGTGGGGTAAAAAAAAAAGGAAATAACTAATACAACGAAGCCCTGAACACAGAGCACCATAAAGAAATGTCAAAACCTGCAAAGACCTGCCCCTAGCTTGGAACCAGGCCAAAATGTAAGTTTTCTTGCTCAATGCAGAGCCCTGGGTAAATGAGAGAGAGGTCTCTCTACTTTGTCTCCAATTTAGGGACAAAGTAATAAACTGAACCTGCTCTGCAGAGTTAACAACCCTGTGGCTCTTTAAAACAGAAGGAGTAGCAGCTCACTATAGACCGGCCATACGTTCAGGTACGTTTACAGGTTGTGCAGTGAGCGACTCACCACTAACCACTCAGCACACTTTGAAACCCACCTCCGCTAGATGAGGCTCAGGTGTTGCTGCCGGGAGGTAAGAAGGGAACTTAAAGCTTAAAGCAAATTCTGCGGCTGCTGCTTTAAGGCAAGTACAATCCATAACGGCTTGGTGTGGGTGTGTTTGGAGACAGTGAATGAGACGGAAATGATGCGTTATCTCCCCTTGACTGTGAAGTGTCCTCGGGGAGGGGAGCACGAGTAAAAACGTTAGGTAGCAGACAGAGAAAGATGACATTTACTGTCCAGATTGACTGAAAACGTGTAATGCCGACTGAGACGGGTTTTATATTTTTGTAAAACTGACTTGATGTGAAAGGGATCATGTGTCAGAAGTCCAGTTCATTCAGTCATTGTTTTGTTCTCATGTTGAACTGTGTGAAGAAACTGAGGACCAAGCAGGCGCAGGGAAGCGATTTTGTGAACGTGTTCTTTAAAAAGAAAGAAATTTCTCTGTCGAGGTAGTTCACCTGCTGTGATTTAACAAATACTCTGCAGTAAAACATCTTATCCTCACACGATTCCCATTCTCATGTGACATTTGTTAACTGTTCCATAATGAATTTTGTAAGAAGCATCGATTATTAAACATTGACTTGACATTTAAATATTGAACGTTGCAGATTAAGTTGCTTAATTGATAGAGCTGTAAACTGTGTTTTCTGGTCAGTCTGTGAGGTAATCTGAGGTGACGTAGCTCACTGTTCAAGTAAAATCTATCAAAAGTCTGTGATATTTGTCACATCTTGTTAGTATGTCCAACACTAGTCTCAGCCTTGAGCTCTCACTGTCCTCAACTTTCACAAGTTTACATAGGCAAAGAAAAGTGGGTATGAGTTAATTATGATGGAGTCACATAATGAATAGACTTTATGGACAGCTACAACATTCACTTAAATCTGCACTTTACAAAGCCTTGACTATAGTTTGGTAACGTGTTTTTACATTATTAACCTTCTTGTTCTTGCACCAAACTTTAATTTAGTGTTCAGCTCATACAGTTTAGTTTCTATAGAAGAAAAAAGCGTCACATGGATATTATTTTGACGAGAATAAATCCTCACGTGTCACAGACATTTACAAGGAAAATAATAATCACATGAGATGAAATAAACATTAAAAGACAGTAAAACTAGTAGAGCTGTATGATGCTGTGCACGTCTATCCAGGACAGTGTTTTCATCTGCGTTTGTAGAGGTCGTTTGTGGAGGTTTTACTTGAGCTGCTCGGCTCCTTAGGAGTCAGGCTCTGAACTAAAGAAGTTCCTGAAGGAGTTTGTGGAAGAGCCAAAACAAGGGAAAGATGTTCCCCAGCAGGTGAACGCACCTGAAACCGTTTCATTCTCTTAATAGAGGAGAACAATTCCAACATTGTTTACGATGGTCAAAATAACATGTAAATCATGTCCTAAAAGAATTATTTGTGTCATTGAAATACCAAATGGAAGTTGTAAACCTGTAAGGTTCAAAGGAATTTGAGTGACTGAAAACACGAGATCAGGAGATAGTATGTGTATTATTATAGATATATAACATGTCTGTTTAGTTAGTTAATTATGTGAATAAAACAGACAAGATTCACAATGCTTTAAATGTGTTTTCTATGTTCAGATATGAACAAAGTCATGGACTCTTAGGATAATCAGATGAAGTAAACTAGATTTTCAGAGGGTAAACAATAGTAACCCGTCAGATTTGATGTGAACACAATGGCAGAATCAAGATGTTGCATGCCATACATGCAGACATACTTATTCTGAACATGCAATGACTAGCTCATCATCAGACATAACTGATTTAGCAGAGGTGGATGCATCTGCAGGAGGTGATGCCGATTTCTATTAAACGTGCCAGTGAACCTACAAAAGGAAAAACAACACGAGTCTACATAATAGCTGTTTACCCGACCAAAGGTTCTGGCACGCGCTTTTGGTTTAACTGAGTTACATGTCTGAGTATCAGGGGTCGGAGGTCTGAGGCTGTGTTTGTCCTCTGAAGCTGGCTCCCTCAGGAATCAATAATTACCCAACACCGCTCTCTATCCCTGGTGTACGATTGGTGGATCCCGAAGGACAAGGATGACCAAAAACCCAACAAGACGATAAGACACCGAGCCATCGGCCTCAGATCTTCTCAGCGAGGGTCAGAGGAAGCCTCCGGCCGGCCTGATTTCTCGTTCCCAGGTTTTGCCCGTGTGAACCCATCAGGATGTCTTCTTTAAAGGAGATATGCAGCGGTCTCCCTCTGGACCCTCTGCCTCCTAACAGGGGACGAGACCCCAACGTGCCCCACGCCCCTGTGCGCACCCCGAACCTGACAGCAGAGGAGGAGAGGGTGAGTGACCTGTCTGTGCACTCGTTATTGCATTTATCCATAACTATGTTACCTCAAGACACTGATCTCAAGAGCTGATCACAATTAAACAGAAACAACAAATCCCCCTTGAGGGGAAAGTGTAGGGGATGGTGGGGAGAAAAGATATCCTTGAAAGTGGTATGTTGAAAATGAGTTTTGTTTCCTATGTGTTTCCATGCTGAAATAGATAAAAAATAATCATCGATATCTGATGGACTGCTTCTCAGTCATATTAGCGCAGGCTGATTTATTTTGTTCCCACTGAAAGGAGGAAACGGTTTCGAGTAATGACGGAGAAATCGTGCAGCTGACTACAATGCCAGACAGAGGCTTCACAGACGCGTACCTTTGACTCTTTGCATCACTGTTCGTTTGCTCATTGACTGTCCTAAAAAAAACAAAAAAAAAACTGATTGAACATTTTCTAAGATCCTCCAGACTCTGGAGTCAATAATTAAAAAAAAAAACGCAGTGGTGGATTAATGAGTGAAAGATCTACTAGATTTTGGAAGCTGCACGGTGTGTTCATTGACCCCCTGTTATTCTGCCTCTTCTCCTCTAGTTGGCGCTGAGAAACGCTCTGCGCTACTTCCCCCCCTCCCACCACACGACCCTCGCACCTGAATTTGCCCAAGAGCTGCGGCAGTACGGGCACATCTACATGTACCGCTTCTGCCCCACGCTACGCATGAGGTGAGGGTCTGATCGAGGGGAACATTCTGGTTTTTCACCATTTTTAGCTCTGTTGCTTTTGTCTGAAGCACAGAGCAGATGCACAAACCTGCAGCATTTACAGAAGGAGTAACTAACTTTCCAATAGAGGCAATAGAGGAAACAGCTCTGCAGCTCTGGTCTGGTTTGACTTAGACCATTTTGTCTGTGTAGAGGCAGCGTATGGCCTGACTTTTGACGCCACAAAGCAAGACAAGTAAACAAATTCCAAAACTTGATGCTGACGTTCACTTTTAAAGGGCATTTTTGCGCTTTATTTTTTAAACCCCCATCTCCAGCACTCAAACTCTGTGCTAACATAAAAGTAGAAAGAACTAGATGGCCATTGTTTTTAGATGTAAAAAAAATATCAGGGTTTCTTTTAGTTTCTTTTAGGCGTTGAAAAGATAAAGAAAAGAATATTGCTTTTCTGAAGCATAAAATCCTTAATCCATTCACCCATTATCTTTTATACCTAATGATATTGCCGGAGTCTGTGGTAGAGCAAAGGCAGAGCAGACATCCTGGTCAGGACTCCAATCCCGTCACACACACACACACACACACACACACACACACACACACACACACACACACACAAAACCAAAAAACGAGAACACTGACAAAGAGTGGAATAGGGGAGTGAGTATATTAGGGAAACTCAAATGAATGTATGGAAAGTATAAATACAGAAGCAAAATGCTCATTTCTAGAATGCAAGTGTTTACACGGCATGTATTGGAGTATAAAGTAGAGAAATCTTTTATTATTATTATTATTGTTATTGTTATTTTCAAGGCTTGGCTTTTACTCATTAGTATTTGTATTTGTAACACTACATCCTCATTACAAAGTAATTTCCTTAGTCCTCTCTGGTATTTAATAAAGTTTAACATTTTCATTCTATGTCACTGTGTATGTGAAGCACTTTGTGCTACAACGTCATATGAAAAATGCTTTATAAATAAACTTTGACTACATTTTGAAAATATAGGCAACTCCAATCTAGTTTAAATAGAACTAATTTAAGACAAGGTAGTGGATTACATTGGAGAGAACTCTGACGCTCTTGTTTGAGATGATGGTGATAGTAAACAAACAAAGTATTTAGATTATGTTACTTGTATGTATTTTGTAATCTGTAGTGGGGAAACGTTGTGCGGCTCTGACCTGAGTCTCCCTGTGTTTGCTCAGAGCTTACCCCATCGATCAGTACCCGTGCCGCACGCGTCAGGCCGCCTCCATCATGCTCATGATCATGAACAACCTGGACCCGGCCGTCGCCCAGGTGAGCTCCTCACGTCTGTCCCGGTCTTTGAAGTCTCAGGTCTGTTGGCGGCTCTAATGGCTCCGTTCACTCTTCACTCTGCAGTTCCCCCAGGAGCTCGTCACCTACGGAGGCAACGGGCAGGTGTTCAGTAACTGGGCCCAGGTAAGAGATGAGTGGGAGAGGTGTGTGTACAGGTGTGTGTAGAGGTGTGTGAAGAGGTGTGTGTAGAGGTGTGTGTAGAGGTGTGTGAAGAGGTGTATGTAGAGGTGTGTGTAGAGGTGTGTGCAGAGGTGTGTGTAGAGGTGTGTGAAGAGGTGTATGTAGAGGTGTGTGTAGAGGTGTGTGCAGAGGTGTGTGTAGAGGTGTGTGTACAGGTGTGTGAAGAGGTGTGTGAAGAGGTGTGTGTAGTGGTGTGTGTAGAGGTGTGTGTAGAGGTATGTGAAGAGGTGTATGTAGAGGTGTGTGTAGAGGTGTGTGTACAGGTGTGTGTACAGGTGTGTGAAGAGGTGTGTGTAGTGTAGTGGTGTGTGTAGAGGTGTGTGAAGAGGTGTGTGTAGAGGTGTGTGTACAGGGGTGTGTAGAAGTGTGCAGAGGTGTGTGTAGAGGTGTGTGCAGAGGTGTGTGTCCAGGTGTGTGTACAGGTGTGTGTAGAGGTGTGTGAAGAGGTGTGTGAAGAGGTGTGTGAAGAGGTGTGTGAAGAGGTGTGTGAACAGGTGTGTGTAGAGGTGTGTGTCGAGGTGTGTGTCGAGGTGTGTGTAGAGGTGTGTGTCAAGGTGTGTGTAGTGATGTGTGTACATGTGTGTGCAGAGGTGTGTGCAGAGGTGTGTGCAGAGGTGTGTGTACAGGTGTGTGTACAGGTGTGTGTACAGGTGTGTGCCGAGGTGTGTGAAGAGGTGTGTGTAGTGATGTGTGTACATGTGTGTGCAGAGGTGTGTGCAGAGGTGTGTGCAGAGGTGTGTGTACAGGTGTGTGTACAGGTGTGTGTACAGGTGTGTGCCGAGGTGTGTGAAGAGGTGTGTGTACAGGTGTGTGTAGTGCTGTGTGTACAGGTGTGTGCCGAGGTGTGTGAAGAGGTGTGTGTACAGGTGTGTGTAGTGCTGTGTGTACAGGTGTGTGCCGAGGTGTGTGAAGAGGTGTGTGTACAGGTGTGGGTAGTGCTGTGTGTACAGGTGTGCGAAGAGGTGTGTGTAGAAGTGTGTGTCGAGGTGTGTGAAGAGGTGTGTGTAGTGGTGTGTGTACAGGTGTATGTAGAGGTATGTGTACAGGTGTGTGTCGAGGTGTGTGTAGAGGTGTGTGTAGAGGTGTGTGTCAAGGTGTATCAAGCTGATCTCCTCCAGCGTCTCTGTGCTGGCTAGCAGGAAAAACACGTTGGTGCTGTTTGTCCCTCACCGGCAGCTGTAGTTTCAAGATGGCCGACTGTCATGGTGCTGCCCTGTGAGCTTACGGCCACATGTATAAATAAATATAAAACTCTTCTATCAGGAATGTGTCAGATAATTAGTAGAGGACATAATACACCAATGATAACGTATATATAAATGCTGGCATTGATTTTGGAAAATAGAAAATAAGTAATATTAATGAAATATATAAATAAGTAACAGTAATATTGCACCCATTACATAAGTGCACTGAGCTATATTTCCATAATAAAAAACCTAAATGTTTTTTGTTTTTTGTTGTTATTTGTGCAGTTTCGGCTGGTGATGCATTACCTGAGTGAGATGACGGAGGAGCAGACTCTGGTCATGTACAGCGGTCACCCCATGGGCCTGTTCCCCAGCCTGCCCGCCTCACCCCGCGCCATCATCACCAACGGCATGGTACCTGCACACACCTGCATGCACCTGCACACACCTGGACACACCTGCATGCACCTACTGATACTACTGTAGAAAGAGAAGTCTATACATGGAGTCAGCCAGGACGCAGATCTCAGCCGTCAGGGGGAATTTCTTGTAATTAGAAAGGCTTCAACCAATTCCTCCCAATATTTCCAGTGCTCCTGATAGAGGTGTGATCTTTTATACCTGTATGTTCATGTGTGACATGCACGTGCTAACAGGCACACACTGATACAAATGGTCATCATTCACAGAACTTGTGATAGTTTTCCCAGAACTTGTGTTCTTGTCATGGGTCAGAACATTGATAGTATTGTGTTTGTGCTAGTCGTGAAGTTTCCTACCTGGCCTTTTCTTCTCTTACAGTCACTGTGATATTCATTATCATTTTCCATCCCAGTACACCTGAGCTGACCTGCATCCCTTGTTCCTCTGTGTCCCACAGGTCATTCCCAATTACTCCTCCAGAAACCAGTATGAGAAGATGTTTGCCCTCGGTGTGTCCATGTGAGTCTTTTCAGGGAGAAGGTTCTGCTTTAGTTGTTCTCATGTCTGTGCCTGGTGAACAAGGTTGTTCTTTTGTTTTGTTTGTTTTCAGGTACGGTCAAATGACAGCGGGGAGCTACTGCTACATTGGACCTCAGGGGATAGTTCACGGCACCATGGTTTGTGAAGAACGCCTTCATAAGAGGAGCACCAAGCCCTCCACTAACTTCATGTGCAAAATGATGATTTCCACACAGACTTCATAAAGGGTTTCCAACCTTGAGACAACAAGTTACTGACATGATGTGAATCATTTAATCTGCAAAACTGCTAATGCTGTAAATTCGCAAGTTAGAATGAGAGAAACATGACATCACAATCAATTAGATTTTGTTTATGCAGCACTTTTTTTGCACTAACATGTAGCACTGTCAAATACAATGAAAGCAAGTGTTGCACAAAGCCCGACAGCACAACGGAACCCCTAAAAATACTCCTTAAATTCTACACGTCTCAAAACAATGGGACGGAAACAGAGCGAATATGATGTATGCATTTCTGTCCTCTATGGTTTTCCTCACGTTTATGCACATCCTTTCATGTTATAATCATACAGTTTTAACAGCTATAACTTTTTTCACTTTTTTATGTACTTTTCTAACTTCTGTGTGTCTAACAAATGGATCAAGCTTATGGCTCAGCGGCCGGTCTCACATCTGATGAACCCACATGAGACTCACAGATCACATAATCACCTGTGACCATCACAGAATCACAGCTTTAATCTTTATTCATCATATGACATCGACAACTGGAGCTGTCACAGACCCCCCAATTGTGCAGCCCCCACCGATATTACTAATCGTCATCCTCCCTGTTTCCCTGTGCAGCTGACTGTGCTGAACGCCGGCCGGCGTTACCTGGGCTCTGGGGACCTGAGCGGCCGAGTGTTTGTGACGTCTGGTCTCGGAGGCATGAGTGGAGCCCAGGCCAAAGCCGCCGTCATCGCCGGCTGTATCGGTGTGATAGCAGAGGTCAGGTGGAAAGACGGAGAGAGAGAGAGAGAGAGGGAGGGGGAGAGGAACTGTGTGTGAATGTGATTCTCTGTGCAGGTGGATGAGGCTCCTCTCAGGAAGAGACACGAGCAGGGCTGGCTGATGGAGGTCACCAGCAACATGGACCACTGCATCAAACGCATCAGGTAGGAGGGAGAGACATATTCCTTCTAGAAGGAATCCTCCCGCCTAAGGTTGATGCTCAGAAATGTGCTGAACACAGTATCATAACCCCCAAAAAATCAGAAAAAAAAAATCACAGAATTTGAGAATAAAGTCATAAATTACTATAATAAAGTCAGACTTTATTCTCGTTATATTAGGACTTTTTTCTTGTAATATTATGACTGTAATCTAATAAATCTACAACGTTATTCTCATAATTTTATTCTTGAAATTTGTGATAGTTTTTTCTCAATGTGGCCCTAATACTCTGTTGTTGTCCAGAAATATCAAAATTGATCAAATAATTAATTAAACGGGAGCTAGGATGAAAAGTTATGAGGTTGTTTTGGTAAAAATAAAAAAAACAACCTCAGCTTTGCTAAATTATGACCAAAGAAGTGTAACAGGACAAAAAACACTATCACATCTTTACTTGTACAGTTCTTTGATGTTGTGGATAATTGAGGTGATACATTTCTGATGAAGAAATAACCTGTTCAGTCACATGTATGTTGGCACCAGAGAACAAGGTTAAATACTCCATTTAACCATTTTACACACCCCTAAAAAACTTTTTTACACTTTATACTTTCAGTGTTGAAGAATCAATTTAATGTTGTTTAAAATACCATTTCTTAACAATGCGATCTCCAGACACTTAATGCTAGACCCCGTCTGCTCAAAACTGTTAATAAATAAAGAGAGGGGAACAAACAAATCCCATAGATCCCATATCTGAGCCAGCTGTAAATAATAAATGAATAAAAGAAACACATTGAGAGAGAGCAAAGAAGATGTAACATATCCAGCCAAGTTTGATGTAATAGAGACAGAAGTCAGTGTTGGTTCAGGCCATGCGGAAGATTCTGGATCCAGCATCCATGTTGAGAGGAGAGACAGCACAAAGACTCCGGGTCAGGACTCCAAGTCCAGTTACTACTTAGATGTAGTTTTTGGAATAAGACTTGGGGAGGAAGTGAACCTGCATCTCTTCTTCCAACATTCATCTTTGCACCAGCAGCAACCATGAAATCATTCCTTCATCTCAGGTGGAAACATCGTCTGGATTTTCTACCTTTTAGATGAAACAAACCCCTCTCCTGACCAGGAGAAACATAACAAGAATAAAGCAAAGATTGAGTAAAAACTCCAGTTTGCTCCTGCCAGTTGAAGCTCAAGTTCTAGAATATAAAGAAAATTTGACAGAGAAGTGAAAACAATAACGAAGATAATTATGATAACAGCATTTCAATGTAGAGAGTTCAAAAAGATAAAATAGAAGATCCCATCTTCCTCATTGCTACTCTGTGTCTTTCAGAGAGGCCAAGAGCACCAAGACCCCGCTCAGCCTGGGTTATCACGGCAACATCGTCGACCTGTGGTGAGTGACCGCATATTTTTAATAATTATATTTTGCTTAACCTTTATTGTACCAGGTTATTCTCATTGAGATATACATCTCTTATCCAAGAAAGACCTGGCCAAGATGGCAGGACAAATGGTTTCAAATAAAATGCATAAAACAACTAAATACACATGAAAGGCTTAAAACAGCCAAGACATTAAAAGATATCTAAAAGTACGAAACAGAGAGAACTAAATATAACATTTGCATGTATGGATGGACTCATGTCCTATGGCTTTAACATAGCCTGTAAAATCACGTGAGTAGATTAGATCAGAGATCAGGGTTGTCTGTAAATTATGCAGCAAACATACAGGTCTTTGTGAACAAGTCTGTCCAGGGTTGAGCTACATTCAATAAAATGAAATCCTGTGACCATAACTCATAAGTTTTCTGTTTAAAAGAAAGTTCAGAAATGTTACATAGGAGCTTCCCAATTAAGGCCTTACACAAAATTTCTCATCCTGAGGTCACAGTGTTGTACTTCCATCTGTCTTCTCCTCTCCTCTCCTCTCCTCTCCTCTCCTCTCCTCTCCTCTCCTCTCCTCTCCTCTCCTCTCCTCTCCTCTCCTCTCCTCTCCTCTCCTCTCCTCTCCTCTCCTCTCCTCTGCTCTCTCCTCCTCTCCTCTCCTCTGCTCTCTCCTCCTCTCTCCTCCCCCGCCCAGGGAGCGGCTGCTGCAGGAGTACGAGGAGACGGGGGAGCTCCTGGTCGACCTGGGCTCGGACCAGACGTCCCTGCACAACCCGTTCAACGGAGGCTACTACCCCGTCCAGCTCAGCTTCCGCCAGGCCAACCAGCTCATGGCCACAGACCCCAGCCGATTCCAAACCATGATCAAAGAGAGGTGTGAGCAAACTCACACAGTCTGCACTTTTACGTTCTTCCTGCTCCTGCACAGACATCGTCCTCGTATCCAGTAGCATGAACATCAAACCACTGAAATAGATAACATTGCTTCTCCAACTTTATTTAACCAGAAAACGCCCATAGAAATCTCATTTACAAGGGCGATCTTAGGCCGGGAGGACAAGAGGGCAGCAGCAGGTACAGGTTTAAAGACAGATAGGAAACAATACATTTGCAGTGAACAATGTAGTTATATAGCATGAGCAGTTTGGACTTTTGTTGTCTGTTTGAGAGTGAAAAGTTTCAGTTTGTTGACCAAATTGGCAACATGTGTTTTAATAGAAAACTCTTGTTCAAGCAGAAAACACAGATACCTATAACTGTTAACTAGTATAGTAATGTGATTGATCCACTGATAACATGCATAAGAAAATCACACTAGTTTGATTTGGTTGAAAAGCAGTTTCAGTGTCCTCACAGTACAGAGGAGCAGCCATAAAGCAGAGAGTCATCGACATAGAAGTGGTGTAAGACCATCTAAAGGAAGTGTAAGTGTAAGGCCGTCTAAGAGCTAACTACCCTCAGCCTAAATGTAAACACTCTGACATACCTGACCCAACCACCACTTCTTCATCTTTTATAACATAAATCAAGGTTCAGAGTTCCAGTAGCTCGAACCATCGTTCACACTGATTATCTGATTATCTTGTGATCCCCAAAAATGACTGAATGTGTTTTACTCGTGATCTCAGCCTCCGCAGACATGTGAAGGCTGTCAACAAGCTGTCCGACGCCGGGATGTTCTTCTGGGACTATGGCAACGCATTCCTGCTGGAGGCCCAGAGAGCCGGTCTGTGATTGAACTCACATTTAACACACACCTTTCACATCGGATCGATGCGTGAAGCGAGTCCTGTGTCTGGTTTTAACAGGTGCAGAAGTGGAAAAGCCTGGAGCCGGAGCGACAGAATTCCGTTACCCGTCTTACGTGCAGCACATCATGGGGTGAATCCTTCTATGTCTTTATTTCTTCTGTGCAACACTGAAATCTACTTCAATAGCACAATCACTGCCACAGGCTATTTATTCGGTGTGTATTTTCATTTTTATCACTGCTTTCATCTGTGCCATCTCACATCCCTCATACCTTTCCCACTTTGCACACACACACACACACTTTTTCACCTCAGTTGCACTATATCCTGTCATACTATATGTTTGTATTAGATGCTTCCTTGTTACTTGTTGATCCTGTCTCCTCGCCTGTCGCCTGTCACTATTTGATGCCCTTATATTGCCAGATGTATGTTTGTGTATGTTCTGCTCTGTCTGGATACAGAGTTTGGATCAGATCTTGTCCTCCTTACAGTAATGTGGCTGCGATCTCTTAGGGACATCTTCTCCTTGGGCTTTGGGCCGTTTCGTTGGGTGTGCACATCTGGAGACCCCCAAGACCTCGTCGTGACGGACAAGATCGCCTCCTCCGTCCTGGAGGAGATCAGCGCCGAGGCGACCGATCGGATCAGACAACAGTACAACGACAACATCCGCTGGATCCGAGAAGCCGGAAAGCACAAAATGGTCAGCAGCTTTTGGAGCCCGAGTTCGATTATTCAGTTGAGCTCTGATGGAGAGAAGCAATTAGCTGTTTTCCCTCCTGTTTTTTTCAGGTTGTGGGATCCCAGGCCAGAATCCTGTATTCTGATCAAAAAGGACGAGTTCGCATCGCTCTGGCCATCAACCAGGCTGTGGCCGACGGGAGAGTTTCAGTAAGAGCATGTGTTTGCTGTGTGGTGTCAAGAGTTTCAACCAGGCCTGCGCAAAATTATGAAGTTTCAGAATTTCAATTCAGTTCATTTGAAGAATTGGTATTTGAACTGAACTGGCCCCGCCCCCACAGGATGATGAACTGGAAGTGGGATTAAATTAATCGCAATTCACAGAAATTCCCTCTTTTTTTATACCATGTTTAATAAAGTCTTTGGCTTCAACACCAAACAATTCTTTACAAGCACTAACATTGATTAATTAATTAACCTCCCTCCATTTTGAATCATTTGTAATTTTCTTTTTACTCATTTATGAATTAAGTATTTTTCCACCTTTTTCCATATTTTCAAAGTTTTTGATTGTCTGCTTCAATGGATGCTGCTTTTATTCTTAAGTGTGAATGAAAAACATTTGCTGTAAGTAAAATACAATGTGCACATGAAGTTCATAGTAATTATTTATATGAAATACTTAAAACTGTAACTGTCTGTATGAAATATACTGTAAAGCATGATTCTGGAATTCACCAAAACTATCAATTGAATTTTCATGCAATTTCAGTTCTACTTCCTTCAATTGGAGTTTGAATTACAGCTCTATTTCCTGTCTGCAACCTCAGTTCGACATCAATTCAGACTCAGAGAAGTGAATTGGAAATTGGGAAACTTTCTCAATTCATTTTGGACTTTTGCACAAGCCTGGTCTCAGCAGCATCTCATGTGATGTTGTTGTTGTTGTTGTTATTGTTGTTGTTGTCATTTGTTGTCATTGTTGTTGTTGTTGTTGTTGTTGTTCAGGCTCCGGTGGTGATCAGCAGAGACCATCATGACGTGAGCGGCACAGACAGCCCCTTCAGAGAAACCTCCAACGTGTACGACGGATCGGCCTTCTGTGCAGGTACATCCTGTGCTACGATGAAAATACGACACAACAAAGTACAATCAAGTCAACGAATGATACGGCGTTTATAGATTTTTATGTAATAGCGATGTAAAGATGCCTGAGACAAATAAGAGTTGTTCTAATATCCTAAGGTTGTTGGACTCTTTTCAGTTCATGAGTTGTAACTTGAATTGAGTTGGCCTCGTCCCACAGGAGGCAGAGCTGGAAAAAAGGAGGAATTGAATTCATTGTTATTGAAAGAAATTACACCCAGTTAAAGCAGAACATGATTAAACAAGTTAAAGCGAAGCATTCTGGGACGTTCTTTCATCATGTTCCTCAGAAATTAGACTTAAAATCAAACGTGTTTAATTGATGTTGTACATTATTCAAGTGATTTATACAGATACTTATAATTTGACTGAATTTTGATTCTTAAAGTTATGATTCATTTTTGAGCCACAGTTCAAAATTCACATTAAATTCAAGAGTCGGTTGAAAGTTTAATGCAGCCGTGCTGCAGGGCTTGTTGTTTTCTCTACAAACTCTTGTCTCGGTCAGACTTTCCCTGATTAACAATCCTTAAGCAAATACGTCAAAGTGACATCTGGATGTCCGGTTCCCTTCCAGACATGGCGGTCCAGAACTTTGTCGGTGATGCGTTCAGGGGCGCCACGTGGGTCGCCCTGCACAACGGAGGAGGCGTGGGATGGTGAGGCTGACCACTTCCCCCGCTGGATGTCGTTTTTTAACTAAACTTCAATGTGGACATTATCTTTGTTACTTTCACTACTTTATGACCGTATAATACTATTCTAATTAACAGGAATAACATGTAATGTTCTGATTTTAATGAGAGGAGAGGTTCGAGCAGCGAAGTCTGAGCAGCAATATGTGAAGATGAGTTCAGAGTTCAAGTTATTAATTTAGTTCAAAAACGTTATGAAATAACTGGGTAAACACCAGGTTGCAGTATGTCTAAAAGCACCGTCAGTGCTAAACAGAGTGGGAAACATTCAGGTTCCTCGTTTGTTGCAGGATGCATAAAAATGAAAGTGATTCTCAAGTCCAGTCATCTGATCTGGGTTAAAAGTGCAACTTCATTCTGAGTTCAACTGAGTTCAGTCCTGGTGACTCCTGATCAAACTGTTGTTACGTATGTTTTCACTGAAGGCCTCAGTAAACAGAGGTCACACAACTGTTTTTGATTAGATTTGATCTGATTAGATTTGATTTCCCACACATCCTGGAAAACCTGGAATACAACAGGCCGATTTTACAAAACTTATGAAAACTTATGGGAACTGAAATGAGAAAAAAGGGTCAAACGTCCTGGAAATTCTTAAGTGATCCTGGATACTTATTCATCCTCCCCGTGCCCAGTGAGTGAATGCAAATGGGTTAAGTTATGCACATGCTGTCTGCTGTCACCTTATATTATACCTTATATAGAGCTTCTATGCTACCCCCCGGTCCTGGAAAAGGCCTGGAAAATATTTCTGGTTAGGAGTGGGAACACTGCTTTGCTGTTTGTTTCAATCACTAAAAGAAGTGAAGGAAGACGTGTGCGGGATTCCTCTGGGTCCGTCCTTAGATGCTGTGTCTGTCGCCTCCCACCCACAGGGGCGAGGTGATGAACGGAGGGTTTGGTTTGATGCTGGACGGCTCAGAGGAGGCGGCCAAGCGCGCCAGTCTGATGCTCAACTGGGACGTTTCCAATGGGGTGAGAGAGCTCGGAGAGACGGACGTAGTCAGAGCTTCCCGGTCAGAGTCAGAGGGACAAGATGTTGAAGCCTCAACGTGAATGGTTATCGAATGGTTAACGAATCCTGTTAGAGCAGATGGACCGTGTTGCCTCTTCACTTGAACCGGGCTTGGGCAAAAATTTTAACTGAATTGAGAATGTTTCCTAAATTGCAATTCACTTTTGGAGTTAACATTGAATTTTAATTGAGGTTGCAAACAGGAAGTGGAGTTGTGATTCAAATTCCAATTGAAGGAAGTAGAATTAAAATCTCATGAATTTCCATCTGATAATTTTGGCGTATACCAGAATCACGCTTTACAGTATATTCCATATGTTTTACATATTTCATATAATCCTTAATTTCCTCCGGGATAAAAAGAAGTATCTTTATCTCTGTCTCTAAATGTTTCTTATCCACAATTGATGTATTGTAGCTTTCAAATTATGGAAAATGCTGGAAAAATTATTTTTATTTTCCACAAATAAAAATAATTTTACTAATTATGCTAAATTTGTGTTTAATTTTAATGTTTGAAAAGTATTTTTTTATATTTAATCCAAAACCTTTATTGGATGTGAGAAAACTGTCCTGTTTCTTGGATTATAAGGAATTTAAAATGCATTTAATTCCACTTCCTGTCATTCCAAGAAGGGGGCAATTCAATTTCCAATTCTTCAAATGAACTGAACTGAAATTCCGAATTCTGAATTTTGCCCCATCCCGTTGTGAACAAGTGGGAACACCTGGAGAACATCTGTGTGAGAACCAGACCTGACCCGGGTCTGCAGGTCTGCCAGTTCTAACCTGCCTCCCTGCTGCAGGTGGCGCGTCGCTGCTGGTCTGGAAACTCCAACGCCTACGAGACGATTCAACGCACCATGGAGGAGAACCGGAAGCTGCGGGTTACCATGCCTTTCCCTGTCCAGGATGAGCGCATGTTGGACCGAGCCCTGCAGGGATAAACAGCCCAGAGAAACAAAAACAACAAAAACGACAAAAGAACGAGCAGCTGTGACCAGATGTGGTTTCAAATCTCCAGGAATCTGCTGCAGATCAAGTGTGGGAATCGTCTCGTCTCAGACGAGGTGTTTGATTACACAGGATGCAGCACAGGCCTCGAGATTCTTTCTTTGTTTGTGCTTGAAAGTTAAATTGCAAATTAAACTCAGTAACCAAAACTTTTCATGAGTCAGTGATCTGTTAAAAAGAGTTTAAAAAAAACAGTGTCTGGGTGACCTTAATTTCCTTTGGGATCAATAAAGGATCTCTATCTATCTATCTATCTGTCTGTCTGTCTATCTGTCTGTCTGTCTGTCTGTCTGTCTGTCTGTCTGTCTGTCTGTGTCTGTCTGTCTGTCTGTCTGTCTGTCTGTCTGTCTGTCTGTCTGTCTGTCTGTCTGTCATTTATAAAACCCCTGCTTGGATAAAGAGATGAAGGACCCCAGAACAACTTCTGGCACCTTCCTATGCAGGTTGTTTGGATATGTTGCACTGATAGATAGATAGATAGATAGATAGATAGATAGATAGATAGATAGATAGATAGATAGATAGATAGATAGATAGATAGATAGATAGATAGATAGATAGATAGATAGATAGATAGATAGATAGATAGATAGATAGATAGATAACACAGCAGTAGGTCAGATCGGGTCACTCAGACTTAACAGCCATGATAATAATTAAACCACAGAGGCACAGACCCCTCCTCCTCCTCCTCCCCTCCCCTCTCCTCCTCTCCTCTCCTCTTCCTCGTTTCTGGACCTAGATGTTGTGCCGTGCGCCTTTACGCGCGGTTGTGCCTTTAAGATGTTAGCTCGGAGGCTGGACCCTGCAGGAAGAGGAAGCAGCAGTGATGAAGTGCAGACAGAGGTATCATTTCCCTCTTTTCCCCCCATCCACTTCTTTTTTTTATTTCCCTCCCACGGACTTTGGAGCATCACAGACCCCCGCCCCGTTTTTTTCCCTGTCTTCACCCTGACCTGTTGTTGTGTTGTGTTGTGGTTTGCTTTGGACTCTTCTGAAGGCATTTCATGCGACACTTGTTTAGCAAAGAGACGAAAACATGCATCACTACGAGAAGGAGCAGCTGCAGTTCAAGAGGAACGAAGTGAGGGAAGACTACAAGATCACATCTCAGGTCCTCGGTGGAGGAGTCACTGGAGAAGTGCGGGAGTGCTACTGCAAGAAATCAGGAGAGAAATGCGCCCTCAAGGTGTGTGTTTTCAGTCAGTGTGTGTGTGTGTATGTGTGTGTGTGTGTGTGAAAAATGGTGAGAAAAACAAAGGTCCTATCAATTATTCATGTGGTCTGTCCTCTGTTTACTTGTGGGAAAAAGAACTGATGGAAAACTGTTCAGGCTCATGATATTTGGGATGCTTTGTGTAGTGGGAGGAGAGATATGATAGGACATGATATGGTGTGACGCAGATGAAATGTGAAATTATCCATTTGGCTGTAATCTGACAGTACACTCAGCCAGGGAGCTGTCCAGACAGACAGTGATGTGCTGTCTGGGAGGATGGGACACAGTTTGCTCGATTGTTGCACAGACAATGAGCTGCTCTGTTGATTATCTGAGCCAGTAAAATCACTATTTATTTACTTATTTACCTTTTCTTTTCTCTTAATGTTTCTATTCATATGCACCTACTACACATTTTCCCCCTCATACTGTGTTGTAGTTAAAATGTGACAGACTCGAATATTTTGTGACTTTGTTTGCACTTGGCATCTGAACACACTAAACAAATGTAGAGATCGTTTTGTATCTGTAGATTTTGTTTGTTTTCATGTGTTTTTTTTCACACTTTTCCTTTTACCAACTCAAAGACTCAAAATGTTGGTCTTCCATTGGTGTTTATGGCATGTATACCTGTGGCCACACAAATCGGTCCTTTAGAAAACACATGCTTTACATGTTATTTTACCCAATACGGATACTTATAGAGGACATCATAGACAAAGGTAAAAACAAGTAATATGCACAAAAATTTGATAAGAAGATTGAACACATTATTTCTAAAGTTTAGAATGATTATTAAATGGCTCATATATACGTTTTTTGACTGACATGAAAACTGCAGAGCTGGTGAGCAGCTGTGGATTTCCTGTGATGCCTGGAAAAAAAAAATAGATGCAGATAGGGAGAACAGCCCTGTGAGAGCCTCCACTTGTTTTCTTTGGACCAGGTTCAGAGATAAAGGAATGAAAAACTGTGAAGAGATAGCAGTGCAACCTCAGCTTCACCACTTGTTTCATTAGTCCATTAACACATGAGCTGCTGCAGCTCTGCAGACTAATGGCTGCCATTGTGGCCATCTGTACAGTACGTGTCTCCACTATAATCTACATGTTTGTCTCCTTTAGTGTTCATTCATTTTAAGCCGTGGATGGGATGCACATAACTAATGAAGCTCATCTTTCTCGAAACACAGCTGTAAAACAGAAGAAAGTAATGACTGTGTGTGTGTGTGTGTGTCTGTGTGTGTGTGTCTGTGTGTGTGTGTGTGTGTGTGCTTTTACAACGTGGAGCAGATCCTGGAGGATAGTCCTCGAGCCAGACGAGAAGTGGAGCTGCACTGGAGGGTTTCCGGATGTCCCAACATCGTCCGAATAATCAGCGTGTACGAGAACATGTACCAGGGGAAGAAAAGTCTCTTCATCATAATGGAGTGGTGAGCATTACCAGCACAGCATTAATAAACTGTTACCGTGTCTGTGAGGGGAAATCGATACTAGAATGGATCTGTGTGTGTGTGTGTGTGTGTGTGTGTGTGTGTGTGTGTGTGTGTGTGTGTGTGTGTGTGTGTGTGTGTGTGTGTGTGTGTCTCAGTCTCAGTCGGGTCCTAAAGTTGACTCATGTGTGAATACTGGAAGAGCTCCCATGATGCCCAGTCCAGATCCAGAATCATCTAGATGGTATCTGGATCCAGCTGGACTTGATTTTTTGTTTATTCATTTATTTGATTCTGCAGCTGGATTTAATTTCATTTTGGAATTCGGTTTTAAAAAACAAAAACACAAAAACAACTGTGATGCTCCCAACTGGCCTTGTTTCTGAGTGGCTCAGTTTGTGGATTAACATAAAACATTTACATTACATTACATTTACTCATTTGGCAGACCCTTTTATCCAAAGCGACTTACAGTTGAGGGACAAGTGCTTCCGATAAGATAGGAGAGATACAATAGAAGGATGGGACAGATTTTTGTTTGCTTGTTTTTTTGTTTTTTTTTTTTGTTTTTATTGCTGTTTTTCATATTAGAGGGGGAGGATGGGGGAAAAATGACTCGTACTGCTTTACCACTATATAATATATCACTATCACTGTATATGCTTGTCCGCTTGAACCTTTTTCCTCAGATTTAGTGTTTTTTTTAGCGTAGCTATGGCTAATTGTGAGTTTGCTGAAGGAGCATCTCTCTTAAAAAAAAAAAAGTGCTTAAAAACAACCAGAAAACAAGAGTGAAAAATCTAAAAGTTTTGGAGTCCAGTGCTGCTTTGGTCTGTCTCGACTCTACAATCACATGTGCGACTAACTTTATTCAATGATTATCAGTTAAATCATGAAAATGAGGTGTTTATGATGGAAAAGTATATAAATAACTGATGGAAAAACTGTCGGATATTCACAGTGCAAATTGAACTTTGTTTTGTTGGTTTTTGGTTTGTTTCCTGTTTCCCTGAAATCTTGTCCTGCCTCAGGCTCATCTGCACAGTAAATTGTGTGGCACAATGGTTGGCTTTGTTGTGGGATAATGATTGGGAGTGGAGTGGAGGACTGGTGGTTTGCCAGGAGTTTCCCCTCACTGTCCTGGTTCTGATCTCTGTGTGTCACGTTGTCTCAGCATGGAGGGCGGGGAGCTGTTCACCCGTATCAAAGCCAGAGGGAAGCAGGCCTTCACAGAGAAAGGTGGGTCACCGATCAATCAAAAAATATGGATCTCTGGGTGGTCTGTTCTGGTTACAACTCAAAGTCTCGACGCGCTTTCTTCTAGTTTCAGAGATGAGTCTGAGAGGGAGTGAGGACGCCAGGTGTCCTACTTCACACGGCTCTCAAAACATCTCTTGCGTGCTTATCAAACAAGGAATTCCTCAGACAGTAAAAAGATTTGTTCACACCAACAAAGCACTTTCACATGATTCTGAAAACATTCCTGACCTCGTGCTCACTTTGGGGCCTCGCTATACATCATCAAAACCCCATGAATGGTTCAGGAACCCCATTGTGGATATCAGGAGTTGTCATGAAAAGAGTGAAACAGAAAGTGGAGAGAGCCTCCATAATCAATGGCTCCTTCACTGTGATTGCTGCAACAATCACATTTAAGAACTGGAGTTACTGTACAGAGAATATAAAGGTGACATAAAATTCTAATTATAAAATTATTATTAAATGCTTCAGATGATACTTAACAACCACTTTTACAATCCGATTGTAGTTATTTTTATTTTTATTTGGTTTCTGAACAGATCTGTTTTCTGCGTTTGTGGCAACCACACAGAAACTTTACTCCGATTGGCTGTTGAATGATCACGAGACTTTAGATCCTTTGCTAAACAACATTACAAACAACTTTTATACTGCATGTTTGAGCCAGAATCAGATGCTGAGGAGGAACCAAAAACACGTAAACTGAAGTTGACAGGTACAGGAGACTGAGGACAGTATGGTTTACAGTACATCACACTCTTGCACTTTTTTAACTTCCATTTCACTATCCAAACTTTGTATATGCATGAAGATGCAATGGTGTTTTTATTTTGTGCCTTGCATGTCAAAACTGGGTGAAACAACATATAAGAAGAGAAGAAGAGGATTTTCATTCTTCCTTTCTTTTAAGGCACATTTAGCTTTGAACAGGTCTCAGATGGGCAGCATAAGAATGATGACAAAGATACTGATTAGTGAAATAAAATGTCATAAATGTGTGTATATGCACATGAGGACACAACTGTACATCTACCTTCTACATCTGATCAAACTGATAGTAATGATTACAATATGAGCAGCTGACTGTGAGACCTTTGCATAAATATCACTTGTTTTAACAAGGGTTAAGTTTACATTTACTCCTTTAACTTCCCAGTTTACTTCATATTCTCGCCTTGCGTTTATCTCTCGTCTGTCTGTCAGAGGCGTCTGAGATCATGCATGACATCGGCCTGGCCATCGACTGTCTCCACAGCATGAACATCGCTCACAGGGACATAAAGGTGACAAAGAGTACGAACGAGGATTCTCACATAGACAAAGTGAGTTTAAATCCCTCAGTTTTTATTTCGTTTGTTTGTTTTTGTTTTTGTTTTTTACGCTCGCTGCAGCCTGAGAACCTGCTCTACACCAGCCAGGACAGCAACGCCACACTGAAACTGACCGACTTTGGCTTTGCGAAGGAGACGCTGCACAAGTCGCTGGAAACTCCCTGTTACACCGCCTACTATGTCGGTTAGTTCTCACAACAAAACAGAAAGCGAAGATCTGCATTTGTGCTCACACTCAACCTTTACTTTACTGTCAGAGACAGCTTTAAGCTTATACCAGATCAACATATATATGTAGAAATTTAATGTTTTATGTCTGTCCATCAACATTTATTCTGATCAAAACTAACAGGTATTGACTAGCTAACAGGTATTGAAATGCCAGTTTAACAAAGGGTGTTGTGGTTTTTGCAAATCGAAAAAATAACACAAAATGGCCAAAAAAAATCTTGAATAAGTATGAAGTATAGTAAGTATAAAGTATAATGATAATATACGATTGCAATAGTAATAATATTGCAATCTTCCCTGTTTTGTCTTTTACCTTTTTATTTCTATTTATACCATTTAGAATGATAATAAATCAGAAAGATAACTGATTATCTGAGTCATGGATATGTCAAAGATTAGTAAGAAAAGTGGTGCATGTTTAGTTTTTGTGCATACCAGAGTTCAGCATTGTTTCCTAATTTACTGTTAATTAAACAGTTTACACCCACATACTATTACTGGCCAAATATCAATCAATCTTATATAACATTGTGAAAGCTCTGGACAAATTAGAGAGAAAAGTTACAGTGAGTGAATGAAAATCCCCCCAGCAGACATGAAAGTTAAACCAGATTTTTTCCAGACTACTTATATTTTCTTGTTTGGTAGAAGCAGTATCTCATTAGAATATTATATTAGAGTTTTGTGATATTGTAGCTGAAACAAACTGAAGACTCATCATATTCAGCAGAAATAACAAATTAAATGGAGGATACTAGATCAGATTTGAAAAAAAAATGGAAAGAAACGGCTTGTAAAGTGAGGAGAAATACTCCACAGACACAAAGCCGACATTGAACAGGTGTGTACCTGCATAGTAGCAGCCAGGAGTACAGAGCAATGATTACATTCAGATCTGCACTGAGGAGCAGCTCAGTGCTTGAAGCTTTTATATGTAGTTGTTGATTAGAAGACAACTTTTAGAGGGTGAGCTCACAGTCACGCCATGTCTTCTTCATTCTTCTTGTTGGGTGTAAACCAGTTAAAACCAGTTCTGTAGTTGTTTCGCATCTGTCGTGCTCTCACAATCAAAGGTCAGAGGCACATGTGAAACATGCACACATCCTTCAGTAGTTTTCCACAAAGCACAGCATTTGCAAACACAGGTGAGTACAGGATATACAAAACATTGATATGATAATATTCATTATATACAAATTTCTATATATACAAAGGTGATTTAAGGACTCATTTGCACTAAAACTTGGTAAAAAAATGCAATTAAAAAGCTATGTTTGTAAAAGGAGAAATCTTGAGATAAAATGCTACACTGAATAAAATAATGATGGGAACAATTGATTTATCGCATTGAGTCAGAGTTTCTGCAAATATTAAATCGGTACGACTCATTTAGAGGCGTTTATTTAGATGCTGCGTTTATTTAGAGGCTGCGTTGCTTCTTTGTCTGTTCTGTGTCCACTCAGCCCCTGAAGTGCTCGGCCTGGAGAAATATGACAAGTCCTGTGACATGTGGTCTCTGGGCGTAACCATGTATATGCTGTGAGTATGACTGAGTGTGTGTGTGTGTGCGTGTGTGTGAGAGTGTGTGTGTGTGTGAGTGTGTGTGTGTGTGTGTGTGTGTCAACAGTAGGGTTTCAATCACGACAAAAACAGTTAAGACTCCAAACAAACACTTGTTTTTATTCCATTCAGCTGCATTAGTCAATTAAAAGTGATTCCCGGGCTGGTTTTTATGTGTTTTGGACTTGAGGGAACCTTCTCCCAGAGGGCAGCAGAGAAGATGAATAACATAAAAAAAGATTGTTATAAACTTTAGTGAAACCTAAAGTGGCAACAGCACTAAATAGTTAGTGCTGAAGGATGTCTCTAAATGGGACCGAGCGCATCGAATCTGCTCTCAATTATTTTCTGGGTCTAAATGATTGACAGGTATCATTTCACGTGATTCACTTGCCATTTGGAGTGATTTTGCGTGGTCCTACCAGTTTAAGACCAGTGACAAGATACGAAAGAAGAGGAAGAAGAAAATGTCACTCGAGGTGCGTTCAGGTACCATCTGGAAACTAGAGAATCTGACGACTGAAGCAGTTTTTAAAGTATATGGTGGGGAAAACGGTTATTTATCATCCACCAGCACCATTTATTGTGCTATTGTTCATTGTTTTATTCAGGATATGGAGTAGCTTCATGATAAGAGTTCAGATCCGTCGCCATGTCATCCAGTCATTCTGCATGTGCAGATTTGATGGTGTGTGTGAGTGTGTAAGTGAGAGAGAGAGAGAGAGAGAGAGAGGTAGAATGAGGACATTACTTTTATTTCTGATACTTTATGGCTGTTTCACCACCGGCCACCACTGCTCTAGGGAACTAAAGCTCAAGGCAGCAAATACCTCATCAATAGGCAGAAGACCTTTAGCATTGGCATTAGCATTAGCTTTAGTGTTAGCTCTAGCAGCTTTAGTGTCCCCCTATTCTTTCCATAAGCCATTGTTTCAGTGGTGAAACCTGCTCTCGGAGCATTCAGATAATCATGTATAGCACGATACATTCACATGTAACATGTAACAGCAACGGTGAAAGAGCCACACTGGTGCAGCAGTGTTGTCTGTATGAACTTATCAGTGTGATGTCATTTCTTTACAATATTGGGCCGATAATGATTAACTATCGTACATTCCGTAATCGATAGTGAAGATACTTAGGAAGAAACATCTGATGAAACCATTGTCCTGTAGCTTCTGTATTAACACCACCAGCAGGGAAATAATTGATATCACCTTCAATGATCAGTCCTGCTACTTTGGTTAAATTTATGGGTCTCCTCCTCCTCCTGGTCTTCTGTCTCTCATTCTAGCCTGTGTGGATACCCTCCGTTCTGCTCCAACTCAGACCAGGCCATTTCTCCAGGGATGAGGCGCAGGATCAGATATGGCCAGTACAGTTTTCACAGTCCTGAGTGGGATGACGTGTCTAAGGAAGGTCAGTGTGATCTTTGTTTCTGTCCGTTCTGTCCCTAACTGCCCCAACACTTTGGCTCCCACAGTCAGGCCTGCGCCTCAACACAGTCAACGAGGAAAAGATGTAAACTTTTGTGCTTTGTGTGAAGGACGATATAATATATACAATATTGACGGACAATAATATATGATGTGTGGCTTTTGTCAGACCAGTATGTTGATAACATAACAAAAGCATCATGCACAATAACTAATAATCTGAATTAAAGTTCCATTAGTCAGTACGTCTAGTTGGCTTCTTCTCTCCTTTCTATTTTCTACTTAGTTATTCTTATTTGAACCTTGAACCTGGACCATGGTAACCAATTTCATTTCACCTCATGTCAACATGTGTTGAAATGACAATAAAGGTCCTCGAATCCTTGAATCCTAATCATTTCATGTGTGTTGAGGTGTCGTATGCTGCACAGTTCACAACATGCACATCTGCAGTTAATCTAAAAGACTTGATGTTGCTCTGCGTGTCACTTCATGTCCTCTGCAGCCAAACAGCTTATCGTCCAGTTACTGAAGACGGAGCCCAGTGAGAGAATGACCATCGGACAGTTCATGGACCACCCCTGGATCAGTGTAAGTACTGCCTCATTAGAAGGACGTCTGTATGCTGCCCTGTCCTCTGCTTCCTCCCCCTGCCACTACCACTCCCTGTTTAGCTGAACACTTTGATGGCACTGAGCATCGAGCACTCAGCTTGTCACTGAACAAGCTTCGGTGTCACAGCCACACCCAGTAGGTCTCAGATGCCTTGTTTCCACTAGTTGGTACTAGTTGGTCGACTAGGCTC
Source organism: Karalla daura (assembly GCA_029224185.1). NCBI lineage: Eukaryota > Metazoa > Chordata > Actinopteri > Chaetodontiformes > Leiognathidae > Karalla > Karalla daura. The sequence continues at coordinate 30,287,939 of CM055188.1, forward strand.
GGCCTAGTGTGCATTTTCCATTACCTGGAATGTATAACCTTCCAGGTAATGGAAGCTGTGTTTCTAGTACCTGCTTGCCTGACTTGGCAGAGCTGGGCCGAGTAAAGCTGGGTGTGTTTTTTCAGAAAGGGTGGGGGGGGGGTGGCGCCAGATGACACAATAGCCCCGTTTCCATTACCCCTAGAAATGCGGAAAACTTAAGTATCGCAATAAAAATCTGGTAATGCAACCAACTACATTTCAAAAAACCTCTCAAATATCACAAAAATGCTTTTGTGCCCTCGTGAGGTGTTTTGCAAAAGTGCGATGGAACATGGAGATGGCACGCTGTGTGTGGACAGAGTTGACACGTTGATACGTGACATCAACATCACTGAAGTATTGGATACCAAACAACACAGAAATTCTGAGTCGTCTGAGAAATCAAGTGCTGCTTGCAATGCAGGGAGATGTCCATCCTCCTCAGAGTGAAGTCTCACGGGATGGATGGATACAATTGGATGGGTACGATTGTGGGATGCAAGACTAGACTAGACCATTCAGTAGAAACATCAGCAAGTAGCAATGGTATTTTACTGAAATTTGGAAAAACTGTAATGTAAATTCAGCTAATGTCATAGTGAGAACCAGGCAGTAAAAACACGGCATTAGATGTGATGTGTCATCATTGTGTGGCCTGCTGCCATTTTTAAGAAAACATCTGCTTCCCCTTCATTTCTCATTGGTTTTTTCCCCCGTTTTGGAAATATTGATGTACATTTACTGACATTTATATTGATCAGTGTAACAGTGTGTGCATGTGGCATTTCATCAGTCATAGTGGTCGAAAATGCCTGGGTGTTTTTTTTGTCTCGGTCCAGCTTTCCTCTCTCCTCTGTCTCCTCTCTTCCAACTGACACTCACTGGTCTGCACTCTTTTACTTTTCCTGTAGACATTCCTAGTTAGTTTCCTGTCTCCTGTCTCTCCTCTCACCTGTCTGCTCTGCCCTGAACCTGCCTGTCCATACCTAACCTAATTTTCTATTTATTTCATAATCTGGAGTAGAGCTGACGATAAAACCAACTAATGAAACAATCTCCAACTATCTTGATAAACGATTGATCAATCAAGTGTTTTTGAAAAGAATTGAGAGGGATTTCAAGAAATGAAATCACTATTCTCTGTTCTCTACTTTAAAGAACATGAGTGCTTTCTGGTTTCTTTAGTCCTCGATGACACTAAATTGAAAAGATGTTAAAGATCTAGGATCTTATCGAGGCTTTTGAGGAACAAGTGTTAACAAATTTCACAGCTTTGTATCTTTTTATAACCCTACAACTAATGGATTATTTTGTGTGCATATATTACTTTTGAGACTCTCCTTACTCCATAAGGCCATGTGTGACACACCGTATGGCCATGTGTGACAGGGCCCTGCAGGTTGAGAAAATGAAAGAGTTGCATAATAATCTCGGCGTCTGTAAACCTCTGGATGCATCTGGTTTGTTACACTGCAGCAGTCGATGGTGGTGCCTACAACCCCGCTCCACACCTCCCGTGTTCTGGCAGAGGACAAGGAGCTGTGGGACAACATGAAGGTAGTGGTGGTGTGGGACGGGGGATCCATTCTCACATGTTGGCCACCAGGGGGCGGTATAACATGAGATTTACGGACTTCCCTCTGAAAACAGGAGGAACTGACCAGTGCCTTGGCCAACATGCGTGTGGACTATGACCAGGTGATGATCAAGGACCTGGAGCTGTCCTGCAACCCTCTGCTCAACAAGAGGAGGAAGAGGCCTCTGCCTGGAGCTGCAGACACGAGTGGAGCCAAGTGATGGAGAACAAGGAACAGCGGTGTGCGGGGCTGCCCTGAGCCAAACCAGGTCCCTATAAGCAGCTTTTTTTTTCAGTTTGGGCTCTCAAGGCCCTTGAGTGTGTGTACCCCACCTTCAAAACTTTGTTAGACAAAGACAATCAGAGTAAAGCCTAGCGAGGCAAGAAATGGATCTGTGCAGAAACACCTAAAGATACAGTTGTTAAAGCTGCTTGTAAAATAGCATCTCAGGCATATCAGCAATGTGCCGTAGCTTCTATGTTAGCATCAGAGAATAGAGATAGAGACTCAGTCTAGTCATTGTAGGTTCCCTTAAAAGTCTGAGTGAACATTTTCCCATCCTCATCTCACTTGTACTTTACTCACTTTTTTATCTCTTTTTATCACTGCACACAAAAAACTAACAAATGTCCTCCATTGATTACTAGTCTAACGTGGAATAAAATGTATGCCTTTTTTAAAATTTTACAACTTTGTGTGGTGTCATCTTTTTTCAGGACCTGTGTTTTTACAGCTATTGGATGGAAATTGAAGGGTAAAGTTTGAGGATGACCTTTTGTTTCAGTGCTGGTCGTTCTGCTGTCGACAATAAACTGAACGAGGAAGTCATGAATGACATTTATTAAGTGAGACTTCACCACAGGCGACTCTATTAGGGCTTCACTCTGTGAGCATTGTCCCAGATATAAGCACATTTAATCTATGAGAGTTTCAGAGCATTACATAACATGTCAACCTTAGTAAGTCTTTCCAGCACTTCCTCCTCTAAGAGCCCAGGTTGCCAGGTTGTTAATTCAGTCTACTTTGCTTTGGTGACAAAGATAAATGTCTACTTTTTCTGGACAATGTTTCTGTGAAGTGCAGGGAATGGAAACACAAAAGCTTCACTGAGCAGGATTTATGGCCCTGAACCTGCCAAGCCAACACCCTCTCATTTAATGTATACAGGTTCACAGAGGTGTGTTTTCTATCAAAATTTTTCATAACAAAGGCAAAAATGTACGGTTTTCAAGATAAAAGTATATATACAGTAGAATGGCCCAAGTACTAACACCATTCTGCCTGGGATGGAACAAATCAGAACTCTTTCATATTCATTCTTGTTTGTTGGTACGTTTATCAACAGAATCTGAGACTTTGTGAAGTAGAAGTATAAGTTGAAGTTCGTGTACTTTGGTCCAGCAGTACTTTTGTGTCTGTGGTGCATTATTTTCCTCGATTGATTATAAATGATCTCTTTTTATTGTCAATCATTCCACTAAAGAGTGACAGGGCAAAGTCTATGGCATGCGATACTTGACAACTAATTAGTTGATACAGTACCAAGCACCTGTTTGTTTGTTTATTTATTTATTTAGCCGTCAACTCTCATCCAGTTTTTCTGTTTAGGAAACGACGCTGACACTGGGTCAAATAATTTGCATGGTTGCTAGTACTGGTAGTACTGGAAATGCAAATGAGGTCCAGTCACAGTTAGGACGTGATGTGTCGAGGCAGCAGTATATTCACTGGAGCAGAGAGAAGCAGAGAGTACGACCCTGTGCAGAGCGGAGGGTGAAACCCAAAGGTTTTTGTGATGGCATCGGGTCTGATTCCTGGATGTCACGTGATGAGCGACCTCCTCACCATCCGAGAGAAAGGCATCCTCCTCGCGCTGCTCGAGCCTCAGTGTCAGGTCTGTCTCACCACTGCTACCCTCAGATTAATGTTGTCAGCAATTTAACTAAAGTTTACCTCGTCTTTTGTCTCCTTCACGGATGTGTGACGACATGAAAGTGAAGGAAATTCAGTTCACTTCAAATCACAGTGATTTGTCCTCGGGACAGTTCGAGGTACATGGGGCAGTTGTGCATAAGGGAAAAGATGAGAATATAAAAGATACCGACTGACTGAAGGTGTAAAGTTGCATTTTCTGTGAAATTATATGGATGTGAATGCAGTAAGTAGCTGAGGGCAAGAATAAATGAAAATAACCCAAATACCTGGACAGAGTGCAGGTTTTTATTCCACAATCTGTCCTATAATCTGATACCTGTCTCTCTGAATGGACATCCTCTACCCTCTAACATGTTTTCATGTTATCAGTCACATCAGATCCGGCTCTGTGTGCTGTTTACAGTTTGTTTCTGCTGTTGCTGCCTCGATGCCAGCACAGGTGCTGCCAGGTCTGAACATGGTTGATGATGCAGTCGATGGCTTCATCTAATCTTTTGTGCTTCCATGTGATACTTTTAAAATAAAAGAAACTGAATCGAACTTAGAAATAAATAGAAAATTATGGACTTTTGTAGTATTTGTTGTAAGATGGTGGAGCACTGGAAACGTCACTTCAAAATGACATGATCAGCTGAGTTTGATCTCCTGAAGCTCACAGACCACTGAAAAAGTTAAATGGATCGTTTCTGAGTATTATCCTTCTCTAAAAATAGGTCATAGTCTCTCTGAGGAGCAGCGTCTCTGTGACATCCCCCTCTGAAGCTGAACCAGGACGCTTCAAAGGTTACTCTGAGTCACAGCTTTAAAAAAAAATGTAGAAAATGTATGAGGTTTTCTCAAATTACTCATTTCAAATTTAGAAATTATTAGAACAACTCCAGTGATATTTTCTTTGAGGACTTGATATTTATTTTATTTACTAATTTCATGTTGAAAGGAATTGAGGAGCATTGAACTTCCACAAGGAGAGACGCTGATCATTCAGCGTTTCACTCCTATAAAGTTTCTGCTTCCTCTTGACATCAGAAACACTCAGCTCACTAGGAGGTAAATATCTTCAAAGGTAGGATGAATCTCCTCATCGTTGGCAGGGAGGTGAGATGTAGCGTCTGCAACGCCGAGGTCATTCTGCACCGAGTCTCTGAACGCACTCGCTGGACCATCTTCCAGGAGGTCCCACATTTCAGCTCCGAACTCCAGGTGGTGCACATCACTCGGCAGAGCTCAAGATGAAGGAGAACAACCAGCGTCTCCAAGAAGAACTGAACAAGCTGAGAACGTGCTGCTCCAGCCTCAACCAAGCCAGCTGCAGCAGCAGTGCATGGATGGATGACCTCCAGCAACAACTTGACAGAGAGATCAAGCAGAAGATGATCCTCCAGAAGCATCACGAGGAGCTACAGGCAGCATGTGAAGCCAGCCAGGAGAAGTTTGCTGCCGAACTAAGAGCAGAGACAGAGAGAAGTGGAGCAGGCCACTCTCCGCTCTGAGACCGAAGTGGTCTGTCTCAGACAGCAGGCGGACGCTCTCCTGATGGACTTTCAGAAGCATGTCCAGGAGAAAGATCTCCTCCAACAGCGTTGCAGAGACCTGCAAACTGCATGTCCACTCCGTGCAGAGCGGCACAAAGAGTGAGCTCTCCAAGAAGAACTGGAGACGCTCAGAGCTTCCCACCGGCAGCTCAGAAACAAGTATCAAACTGACGTGGTGACCCGAGACAACAGACTGAAACCTCCAGCAGCGGCTGGAGCAGCAGTCCAGACTCACACTGGCTCTGTGCCTGAGGCGAGGGCACAGACTGGTACCCTTCAGGCTGAGCAGGAGGCCGAAGCTGGGAACTACGGGACTGCCACAAGACAGCCACTAGGAGGGAGAGGAGTGTGATGGATGAGATGAAGGAGCTTCAAGGAATGAAAGAGAAGAACGTCAACATCCCTGTGAGAGATCCACGGGTCTAGGGTAGAGTACAGACAAGATGATTCTCTTCCTCGACATTTCTTTCCCGATCTATGGGGATGAGCCTTGCTATGGTGATGAGATGGCCTGCACCTCCAGGGGTGGTACCAGCTCCAGTCGCAGCCTGAGGGCCAGGACAAGCACCTTCCAGCACCGTCAATAAAGCCCTCTGCCTGAAAAAAGACACGCCACCTCTTGGCCTGAAAAAGTCTCCGAGCTGGAAGTATTAGATTTCTTCCAGCTCACTCAAACTAGACTTTTCAGGCCCAAGAGGTGGCGTGTCTTTTTCGAGGCAGAGGGCTTTATTGATGGCGCCGGAAGATGCTTGTCCTAGGCCTCAGGCTGCGAAGGGAGCTGGACACACCCTTGTGAGGTGCAGGGCATCTCGTCATCGTAGCAAGGCTCATCTTCGAAGATCGCCGAAGGAGTGTCGAAGAAGAAAAACGTCTCGTTGTTACTCGGCTCTAGGCCTGTGGATCTCTTACAGGAACGTTGATGTTCTTTGTCTGAAAGACAAGAACATGAAGAGAACAACATCAGACAGAATAACAACAAAGAGGAACAAACGAACATCAAATTCATCAAAATCCCATCTGCTTCCTTAATCCCATCCATCACACTCCTCTCCTCTCCTGGCTGACATGCAGCAGAGTCCTGTAGTACTCAGGTTCGGCCTCGTGCTCAGCCGTCAGGGTACCAGTGTGTGCCCAGGCCTCTGACACAGAGTCAGTGTGGTCTGGACTTGCTGCCCAAGCTGCTGCTGGAGGCTGTCAGTCTGTCGTCTCGAGGTCACCACGTTTGATACTCGTCTCTGAGCTGCTGGTGGGAAGCTCTGAGTGTCTCCAGTTCTTCTTGCAGTGCTCTGTCTTTGTGCCGCTCTGCACGGAGTTGATATGCAGCTTGCACATCTCTGCAACGTCGGTGGAGGAAATCTTTCTCCTGGACCCGCTTCTGAAAGTCCATCAGGAGAGCGTCCGCCTGCTGTCTGAGACAGACCACATCGGTCTCAGAGTGAAGAGCAGTCTGCTCCACTTCTTTCTCTCTGCTCTTAGTTTGGCAGCAAACTTCTCCTGGCTGGCATCACGTGCTGCCTGTAGCTCCTTGTGATACTTCTGGAAGATCATCTTCTGCTTGATCTCTCTATCAAGCTGCTGCTGGAGGTCATCCATCCGTGCACTGCTGCTGCAGCTGGCTTGGTTGAGGCTGGAGCAGGACGTTCTCATCCTGTCCAGGTCTTCGTGGAGAGACTGGCCCAGCTCCCCGCTCGCTCTCGGTGTGCCCATGGATGTTCTTCGTGGTCTCCACAGCCAGCGGTCTGTTGAGCTCAGTAACTTTTTAAGCTACGTTGTCCTGCTCGCCAACGTATCTGTGCACCCTCTGCTTGAGGGCTGCTCCTCTGCTTTTGTCGTCCTCCATTTTTCTTGATATGTAGAAAGACAGATAGATGGATTTAGTATATTGACCTCAAACTGGGAAATTCTTATGTTTAAGAATCATTCAGAAACATGAAAAATACATACACTGTATGATATAAAACCAGAGTATAAATAGAGCAATACAAAAAGTATAAAATAAACCTTTTGACAAATAAAAAAACAACTACCAATAGGAAAATAGGAATGTATATACAACTGCTCAAAAAAGTGAGGCAGAAATGAGAAATGATGAATGATAGATAAGCAAAGAGTTCAGCTTCTGAAAAGTGGAGATGTTTAGACAAGACTAGCGGAGAGTTGTGGGATTTTCTCTGTCAGGCAGATGAATGATAGATGACGGCTTGAAATAGTCTTAAAAAACAAAGTGGTACGGTACTCACAGTAGTAGCTGATGTCTCAGTGCTCAGTCTCGGTGCTCTTTCTTCTCTCTTTTCTCTCACCTCTTTCCGTCTGGCCATCTGCTTGGAGTGCTGTACGTGGACTTGCTGCAGGAGAGCAGCTGCTGCCTTATACAGACTTGATGATGTCACTTGGAATGGAACAGGACATGGAATGGAATGGAACGGACCAACATTCTGCATAGAAGCTATGACACAACCTGCTCCGATGACTGGCTGAACTTGTTTATATTCAAATTCTCTGTGTGAACATTTCAGTTGAGCAGAAATTCAACAGTGAAACCGAGTTTTAAAACCTGATGTTAATGTCAAACTGAAATAAAATCACAGTTTTCACTTTCCAGGAGGACAAGCAGTGGCCACCCTTCCTCTGTCCTCTCTGTCTGGCTGACACAGTAAACACAAATCTCACTTTGAGGGACTTTTAAAGGATCATGATGATTATTGTAATTATTACGAGGCATACACTGTTGCTTAGGGCTGACAGCTGCTCAGAGGTTCACTTTTACCAACCTTATCAAGACAGAATCTCTTTGTTAACAACGTTTAGTTAATAAATCATGTCTCATTGTCCAGGAAACCTCTTAAAGGAGCACTAAACTCAGAATAAAATAGTAGCAGTACAGGTTCTTACTTCATGGTGTTTCATGGTGTCTCAAGGATGGGAGAGAGCTTCAGGTAGAACAAGTTGATGTTATGCAATGTGAAATTAAACAGTGCACCCATGTGGCAAGGAACAACACAGCATGATAAAACGCCATGAAAAGCTATTTCCAACAGAAATGTTACTGCTGTTGAGCTTTACTGTTAATGCAGCATTGAAAACATGGAGCCTGCAAAAACAAAGACAAAGTAAATTTTGGGTAGGTGCTAGTGATCGATCATGATGCTCCTACATTATGCAACATGACAACATCTAACTTGAACTACCTGGCAATATATTTGAATCTAATTCCTTCAATGTGATTAATTTTTGTAACTTCAAACAGTGACTGAAAAGCTATTGAATGAACACCAACAGGCATCTGTCGGTGTCATAAGTGATGACTTCCAGGTCAGAAAAAAACACAAGCAAATGCCGCACAGGTGACAGGTGGAAGCAAAGAAGCCATAGCGTTGTAAAGTGGAAGTACGTCACACTACATTGTGCAGGTGGTCCATAGTGTCTTTGGGTAAAGGCAGGAAATACACTCTAGACAGGCCCTGGAATTTTCTGGGTGTTTGGTTTCCTCCCACAGTCCAAAATATGTTTGTTCACATCAACTTGTGACTCTAAAACAGTGTGTTTCAACCCCTTCCCTCGGGGAACAATGTCCTGCATGTTGTAGATGTTTCCTGCTCCAACACCCCTGATTCATACGTGTGCCTCCACATCAGGCTTCAGCAGAACTTGATGATTAGCCAATGAATTCAATCACGTGTGTTGGAGCAGGAACTAAACCATGCAGGACAGTGTCACCTGTGGAAAAGGATGCGTCTAAAGTGCCCCCAGCTGTGTGTTGTGTTAAAGGTACTCCCTGCCTTTCTGCAATGGAGAGAGGCCAGCAGACCTGAACGATGCTTCTGGGTACAAAGTGTGTAAGATAAGCAATGGATAGATACTCATAAAGTAGTTAATCCATGTTTAGTGTAGTTGGTCCTGTCAGTATGTCATCTCTAACATTTGGGACTATCTGCCTGACGATCTATCTATTTGACTATCAAAGTATCTGTTGGATACCATGGTGATAAATTTGTTAAACACAAGAGGACAGCTAAGTAGAACTGTCCTAGCTTGAGCTGAATTAGTCAGTCAGCAAAGCAACAGTCTGGTAGCATTCCAGTTGAAAGGACACGAAGCATACCCTGTGATGGAAATCTAAAAATGAAGAGCCTTGAAACAAAGTCCAAGTCTTACAGTTTGTTTACAACTCCCATGAACAACTCAAACAGAGCGTGTGACGGCTTGAGCATGTGTCTGACAATAATATTTATAGTTGATCAGCCAGAACTGGAATACAGCACACAGCATGTTATTGTTGTGGATAGTTGGAAAGAAAATTGATGTCAGTGTTTGGAATAAGATAAGCTTGCTCCCCATGGGAATGAGAGTCCTCCCTGGTGTCCTCTCTGGTGACTGTATGTCAGAGTGACCTTGATGGATAAGCTTTCCAGCAGCAACAGAGCACAATACATGAATATGTTTTTTCCCAATCCTGCTCAAATTCCGACTCATATAAAGCTGGAGGTGTACGTGATCCACTGACTATGTAGATTGGATTGAAATAGACAATCTGTATTGATTACCAAGGAACGATGAGCATGAACAAGATTTGTGCTGGGTTTTACGGGGCTTGTAAAATAGTATCTAATAATTCATTTCTGGTTAATCAAATGTTCCAGAGCTTCTATACCAGAGGATAAATACTCTGCTCGACCACAGTAGGGCCTTCAGTCATATCATCACCCTATTAAAAGAATGGTCTATATAGTTTTTTACATAGACAGCGATAATGTGTTTAACAAATGTTCTGCATGCTCAACAGTTTTTGCTTTTTTTCCAGAAACGAGGAAAAGTTATTTATGCCATTATTTTAAAAGTGTAACGATATGACACTAATCAATGTGCAGGGGGAGGTGATTTCTTTCACATTTCTGTGTTAATTTAAACCTTTGAGGTTGCAAATCAGATGCATCTGAGAAGTTTTCGTGAGAAATACAGTTATGTTTTAATTTTTTTCTGACCACCGATGTGTTTCAGCTGATCAAAGCCACAGTAGCGCAGGTCATGGAGGCTTCAGAGACCCATGGGGAGGAGCAGTCCTGGGAGTGTTTGGGATGTGGTGTGGTGTGCCTCATCAAGGATGAGTCTGTGTGCTCGTACTTCCTCCGTCTGTACTGTGTCAAGGTGAGAGGAACCGAGGAGCTGATTAGAGATGCTCCACCTAAAATACAACCTCCTTCAGTGAAGGGATGTCTTAGCTGAACCCATTTGAGAGCTTCTAACATTTCCTAACTTTTTTTTTCAGTTTCCTTTTGTAACAATAGGGCGTCTTGCCTTGACCGTACTTTTTGTCACGTAGCCTGTGGAAAGTCTTTTCGTTTAATCCTTCCTTTCCTTTCCTTGAGCACAGAGTGCCAAGTTGCTGTGGGAGCAAGAGTTGTACATCCCTTTCAAGTACAATGCAACTCGCACGTTCTTCCACACATTTCCTGGTGACGTAAGAGACTATTTTTAAGTATCACTGTCTGCACTATGTTTTTTTAAACAGATTTAAGTGGATTCATTGTGTTTGCACAGGCTCATCACGTAGGCCTAAACTTTGCAAATGAGGCTGAGGCAGAGGAATTTTATCTCATAATGGAGGCTGTCCTTAAAGAACAAGGTTGGAATAAATAAAATGGTTGACTCACATTCGTCTGCACATTCCAAAATGTGTTTTCTCCCTTCACATGAAAGCATTCATCAGCCACTTCTCACAGGGTTTCCATTTTTCAGAGACGACTGTCACAATATTTGAAATACCAAATACTGATGAAGAGGAGAGCTCAACATGTGAAGCAGCTAACTCAGGGTGACAGGAACATCATAACTTTATATGACACGAGACCCATGGGTTTAGTGGTTGCTTACTTCTTGTTTCTGTTCTCTGCAGAATACAACCACAGGAGCATTCGGATGAGGAACTACCTGCTTCCATAGTTGACCCATATGCAAATGTTCCACAAACTACTAGGGAAGTAAGCAACACGAGCAGCCACTACCGCTCTACTCTGTCACTGCCTTGAGATAGCGTCTGTTGTGAGCTGGCACTTAAAATAAAGTTGTTGAAGGTGTGAGTGTGAGAGTGGGGTCATGGATGGATGTATGATGGATGTATGATGGATTGTTGAGCAGATGGATGGATAATGGATGAATGGATGGATGGATAGGTGGATGGGTGAATTGATAATGGATGGATGATAGGTGATGGATGATGGTGGCTGGATGGATGGGTAGGTGGATGGAAAATGAGTGGATATGTGGATAGGTGGATGGAGGGCAGGGTGGTTGGATGGATGGATGGATAGATGGATGGATGGATGGATGGATGGATGGATGGATGGATGGATGGATGGATGGATGGATGGATGGATGGATGGATGGATGGATGGATGGATGGATGGATGGATGGATGGATGGGGGACACTAAATTATCCATAGGTGTGAGTGTGGTAATAAATGGTGGCTAGACACACAGACGGATAAATGGATAATACTGTAGGTGGGTAGATGGATGGATGGATGGATGGATGGATGGCTGGAAGGTAGGATGGATGGGTGGTTGGATGAAACCTGCAAAGTCTATTTTTTGTTGCCGGTTTCTCTGCAGGTTTCTTTCCAGTGTCCAAAGGCTTAATTTAATTTTGCGTCCCGTAGGGCTTGAATCTCCCGATTTGTAAATCCACGTCTGAAGTACATCTCATCATTTCAATTTAGCATCATCATTTTGACTTTCTATCTCATAATTTTGTTTAAGTGTCATAATTTTGACTTAGTATCTCATCGTTTTGACTTAAAATATGATTTTTCCAAGTGGCAGAAATGGACTTCCATACAGACCAGACTAAGGGAGGACCAGAGGGGCAGCTATGACTCTGCCATCGACCCGTATGGAGACCTTAATGCTGAGCAAACAACCTGGACGAGCAGAGGTATTTAACCTCGAAAACTGAGCTCCTTTTAGAAACTCCAGAATTAAAAACTGCCTGTGTCACTTCTTCAAACCAGTGTCTGAACCATAGCTGAGATCTTCTCGGGTGTCTGTCTGTCTTTGTCCCAGTGAAAGGCCCTTTACCACCCATCCCCTCCAGCTCCACCTCTCAGGAGGCGACTCAGGGCTCAGGAAGCCAGAGTCTGATCCCACCATGGATTCCTCCTCCTCCGTCGACCTCTGCTCCAGTCATCCCAGAGGGGATCAGGAAGAGTGCCAGTTTCACGTAAGAGTGACATGCTGGACCAACAGAGTAAACCGTCTTTTGAGTATATAAAATATGCGAAACGGTTGATTTTAATGCTGTTTTGTTTTGGGGGTTTTATGTGTGCTCCACCACAGATACAGCAAGAAGTGACCTCATCCTGACTGCAGCTGCTGGACTCAATTAAGTCCTGATGTTGACCTCCGTACAGTGATGTGCATCCATGTTTTTCTTTCTTTCTTTTTTCTAACGTTCTTTAACGTTCTTTATCCTTAACTTCTATTACTGTAGACATTGTTGTGAGTTGGGGTAGAAACAAGTTTCCACTTGATCAGAAAGACAAGCAAGGTGGTGGAGTCAAAGGGAAGATTTTTAGATGTAGGGAGAAAAAGAGCAGTCAGGGGATTCGGTTCTAAATTTGCATGCCACTGTACATCTTTTAATGGGATCTAGAATAGCTGAACTCAGCGTTTGTCCTTGTACTCTGGTGTTAATGCAGAAGCTATAGAACACTGTTTTAATCAGAAATACTGCTTTACAAGCCATTTTGCAGTCCTGTCCCTTATCTGGCAACCACAGCATAGCTTAGTAACTTTTCCCCAAACTAAGTGATACTATGGAGCATGTCCACATCCAGCTTCATGTCTGCGTCAGAATCAAGAGAAACCAGAGTTTGGAGACGAGTCAAGGACAAGTATCTGCCTTTACAGATATTTCACCAGAAACTCTGGGAACATTACAGCTACTTTGAAGATACATGTCACACCCTCGTCACATTTCGTCGTCACATTTATAATTTTTTAACTTCCATCTGAAATGTATGCATGAACAGGGACATGTAAGTAGAAGTCCTTTCTTTTTTGCCCTTGCTCCTTTTGATGGAGCTCTGCGGTTAATGAAATATTCATGTTAATGTTTGTTTATCCTGATTCATACAAGGTGTTTTGTCTCTTGGGTAAATACTACTGTTTCAGAACTTTTTTTTAAAGATGTATGTTTTCGAGACTAACCTAATTTTTTACATTTTACTTTCTTCAGTGCATTACATGCCCCTCCCCAGCATGTTTGTGGTTTAACGTTAAATTTTAAAGATGGCTTTAATATTTTGTTATATTATTGTGCTACATAGTCAACCTCGGTGATATTTCCATTACTTCATGTTTTGTTTTGTTTTTTCATTAAGGTGTATAGTGTATGTTTACTATTCATCTATTGATGTGTTTACAACTGTTTTTGGGATCAATAAAAGATTATTATATCTTATGACTCTCAGTTTAATCTGTGATGTGTTCATGTGCTCATAATTTCTTGCATCATGGATCACATTTAGCATTATGCTTACCCATGACTTCCTTGTGCAAAACTAGACATGAACTCATTCCACATGCATTATTTACAGACTACTTCACTTCTCCTGTCATCTATACCGTCTCAACTATTTATCATCATTGCTACTGTTTGTTGTTATTGTTGTTGCTGTTGTCATTATCATTATCATTATCATTGTTGCTATTATTGTTTTTCCTATTAATAATTTTCCTATAAAGTGAAAAAAGTATGTATCTTATCATATATTATGTCTTATGGGACTCCATATTGTCGATACACAATGATAAACAGCCATAATAACTAGTTTCCCTTCAGATTGTGGTGTAAACAGTAACAGCTGACGGTGGGTGTGTGCGCGCGGAGGCGGAGATGCGCTCGCGGCTCTGACTGGCTCCATTCATCTTCAGCCTCGGCTCCACGAGCGTCTCGGTCTCTGCGCTGCTACTGGGACCAGCACAGCCTTCAAACTGGGACCATGAGGGGCTCTTGCCTCCCGAAACATGCCCGGGACAGGGCAGGTAGGTAGCTCAGACCCGGGGTTTGTGTTCGGACTGTGTTTTGTGTGTATGTGTGTGTACGTGTGTGAGTGCAGCCCCCACAGCAGCTGTGCTAAAGGGAGCGGGTGAAGTAAACAAGCCTGTGTCACGTAGACACTGACTGTGCTGCTGTCAGAGCTGGGGTCACACTGCGGAACACACGCACACACACACACACGTACACAAACCTGCACCAAACCACACGTATGTCACGGTTTTATGTTCCAGATGTCTCACGTTGTTAGTTTGCAAATGTCAGTGGTGTTTTAGTAGCGATTAAGCTGGCTGCAGCTGCAGCTCAGTTAGCCTGGGAGCTAGCTGCTGCACTGACAGTTCACAACACTAACTCCACTGGTTTGCATTGTACGTAGATAAAGCTCATTCTGTGGATTCTGATGGAGGCATTTCTATGATTAGTGTCTAGGATTTGTGTGCATGTTCCTACACTGCACATACTCGTATCGCCTGTGTTTGCCTTGTTGCACAGATCTTATCTGCTATGCAAACATGTTTTTTGCTGCACCATAAATGAAACTCCTGCAATGTGGTTGTACCTGTACCTGTAGCCCAAGTCAACAAATGCTCTCTTGTCCATTCTGTTAGTGTTCACTCCCTTCACAACTGCACACATTGTTTGTTGTGTGCACTGCAGAGCAAGACAAATCCTCAAGAGAAGTTTTGTCCTAGCTTTGCAATGCAAAATAATGCACTGTATAAGGTATAGTTTGTCTTTTGTAAAAATCCATTGCATTACTCCACATTCTTCTGGAGAAATTTCTATGGTTATGTTTTTAGAATGTGTGTGCGTCCTTCAGGAAACCACATGTTGTTGGTGATGCTTTGTGTTTGCACATCACCCAGCAAAGCTAAAGCTTAAGAGAAGTATTTTCCTATGCAGAGCAATGTGCATACTATAG
Organism: Karalla daura; assembly: GCA_029224185.1. NCBI lineage: Eukaryota > Metazoa > Chordata > Actinopteri > Chaetodontiformes > Leiognathidae > Karalla > Karalla daura. Next base: position 30,302,982 of record CM055188.1, read on the forward strand.
TTGTCAGTGTTTATCGGTCTACTTTGCCCTGTTTTGTGGAAAATTCAGTTAATGTTATTGTTGTTGTTGCCACATGCTAATGTGTTGCATCATGAAACAAATACTAGCTAAAGGTGGTTCTCTTGCTTTGCAATGCTAAGCAATGAACACATATTGTATGCTTATCAGTCTGTTTCCCTTGTGTGTGTGTGTATGAATATAGCATGTGCGTTTCTCTAGATATATTTAGTCTGCGTGGGTGTATAAATGTGGCTCAATTGGTAATGGTGTGCTATGACTTCTCTTGGAGTTGTGGTGACAGAAAACATGAAATGCTACAAAGACATTCCCTCGAATACATTTCTTCAGGAGCTCTCTAACGTTGCTCACTTGTCCGGCTGCATTCACACAGTGATTTTGCAGGACAAAGAAAGTAATCATCGCTTTGCAAAGCCTGACCACAAAGTTTAGCAGCTCAACAGGAAATTGCACGCTTTACTGTGCTATGTCTTCTGTTCGGCCAGGCTCTCTTTCTCTCTTTTTTCTTTTTGTTTTTTTTTATTTTCATAACTATTCTTGTTGCGTCAAAATGTGTGCCAACTCAGAAGTCTGCTTCCTTGTTTCACAATGTGCGAAGCAGTCGGTGAGGCAGATGGACGAGAGATTTCAGCATCCAAAATCCGAGACGAGCAGACGCTGACTTGCGTAAAACACACCTGAGCGTGTTGCTCGGCGTGTCTGTCTGAACCTCTGTGTTCGCTCTGCTCACTGTTAGACTCATCCTGTTGTTGTTGAGGTTCCTCGATGAATTCTTCACACTCTATCAAAGTGTCTGAGCACAAGCTAATACTATGGCCTATATATAATCCAGTGACTCAGTTATGATAAGAATAGGCTGTTACATAACTTTGTTGGTCATGCAGCCTGGACGGCCTGTTTACCACAATGTTATTGTGCCGTTGTATTGACACAGAGAGGGGACAAGCTGTTGACAAAGCCTCTGATAGACTCTGTTTCCTAAGGGAGGGATTGGCTGCTTCCTCCTTGTACGAATATGGTCAGAGTGGTTGAAACGCCCGCAGCACAAGCTGTTCTGGCAAACGTATGGTGGGGTGGGGGGGTTATGAACCGAGCACAGGCAGTGATGGTGAGAAAAGAGATGTGCTCCTCCAACACAAAGAGAGGTGGGGCTAGGCAGGAAAACAGGAAAAACATGCAATGAAGGGGTAGGGGGGGGTCACACTTTATGGATGCATTTGAAGAACAAATTAAAAACAACTGTCTGTTAGCTGTCATGCTTTTATCTATTCACAGTTGTATTAATGTGATATTAAGAGGATACTGCTTGTGCAGGTACTGGAATAGCTTTGACTCAGGAGTCTCTACGTGTACCATGTGTGTTTTTTATGTGTGCTCCTCCCTGCAGCAGACCCAGTTTTCATTACATCCCTGCATACGTTTAATAGAGGCTGTGTAGCTCACACGATATTTGTCCTTATGCCACAGATGCTAACATCTGCAGCGAATCAAATATGCCTTTTCTCATCCTATTTTTACACCTTTCAGTCATTCTCAGTAATCCCTATTTTTTCGGTTTGTATTTCCGTCATATCCCTGCTCTGAATAATCACAATAAATCATTCAATATCCTTGTTCCCTTGCTCTCTGCAGCTCTCTCTCCCTCTCTCTCTCTCTCCCTCCCTCCCTCCCTCCGTCTGCTCTCTATCTGGGGGAAAGTTCACCCGCTCACACAGAATCTCATTATAGGCTTCAGGCAGAGCTGTGGCCTACGTGTGCATGCGTAGTGCCTGTGCAGCACTTGGATGTCTTGCCTGGTGCACACGTCTTGTTCATGTTTAGCAGCTGGGAGCGTTTAAGGTGAAGGTCAGGCACGTTTTGTGTTATTTTTGTATGTTTATGCCTGCAAATGTGGCAGGGATGAGCATAAGCTAAACCTGCTTAGGTGAAACTGACGCATGCAGCACAGCAGGAAACAGATTCTGGATTACGATAGAAATTAGTGCTACAAAAGACTGGTCCATTGATCACAGTCGGTCAATGTAAATACAATAACTGTCATAAAGCTGCCATGTTTCAGTCTGATTTGGATTTGATTGGGTAGAGCCATCTTGAATTTATGGGAGATTGTTTTTCTTTGAACAATCACGTAAAGGTTGAACGAAAAAAAAATCACAGCAATCAGTTCATTGTCTCAGTGTTTCCTGCTGGAATCAAAGCTAAGGAATACACCCCAGACAGGTCACACAAACACAATACGGTCTCACACTCACATCTAAAGGCAGTTTAGAGCCTCCAGTTGATCTAAGTGTGCATGTTTTTGGATTGTGGGAGGAAACTGAGAAAACCTCACATAGACACAGGGAGAACATACAGACTTCAGCCCTAGGTCTGACACAGGAGTCAAACCCAAGATGCAAGAACACAAACAACTCACTCACATTCACTTGTAGTTCACATTAAGCAACAATTGCAAGTTGTAATTACAATTACAAATTGATTACAATTCAACAAGCTAAAACAGGGGACAGAACACAAATGTATGTGGGAAGACTTCCTGGTCTGTCTGTTTCAACTGACTCACTCACTCATCGATGACAAACCATTCTCTGATTCATTTATTTATTTATTTATTTTTATTTTATTTTTTGTCCAAATGTGTATTTCATCCATGTTAAAGTTGCTCAGTGTGCAGTCAGGATTGGAAGGGTGTGACAACAGTAAAACATTAGATGCTGTAGGAATCTGATCCTGTTGAAGGTCAACAGAAGATGAAAATCTGATGTCTTAAAACTATAAACCAGTTGAACGTGCTCTAATCTTAATCTCGCAGATTATACCCTCACCTTTGCTTTCTGATGCTGTTCTCACCCATGCACAGTTTAATAGAGAATAGAAAAGCTGCAGAAATGCAGCTTTTAGGGCAGCACCTAAGCAGCAGGGACATGAAAGTAGGTTGCCAGGTTATTCAATGAAATGTGACCATTTGGCATCCGTGATATGTCACCGTTACGTAGGACTGTCTGCAGAGGTTATATAAATTACTTAACGAAATTAAAAATCCCTTGTTTGAGTTATATCGTGTATTATCCCCAGGCTACATTTGATGCAGCGAGGTCAAAAGCTTAATTGCAGCGGAGGAAATGTGTCTTATGTAACTTTTGTGACTTTCCTCCCGAAATTGCTTCTTAAATCATCTTAAAGTGACTGTGTGCACAAGTTTTGTAGGATAAACAGCAAATAATTGTTTAAATGATAAACAATTGTTGATTCACTGACGGCGTTAAAACCACATTTTGATGTAACCTGTTTGTTTTTTACCCCTGAAGGATTATATCAGTGAGAGTCTCACATACATCAGTTTTCAGTGGTCGTCTTTTTTTAATTTTCCATTACGTGACTAGTTGTGACACTTCAGCGAGAGAGACGTGCTGTTCTTCCCTACGAACACCTGATACAGTTTCAGAAAGAGAAGGATGTAATTTGATCATGTTCTCATGCTCTCTCATCTCAGAAAAGTGTAGGAGGTTGGATAATATTGAGCCTGTGGAAAAGACCAAGATAAGGAGGATAAGGAGGAGGAAATGTCTCCCACTTTATTACTGACAGATTCACTATCAGGACAACTTAATTTGTCCTAATTCGACACACAATGAAGGACTAATTGTGGAAACCCAGGCAGGTTGCCACCTGCTACCTACGTCAACACAAAAACAAGGTTATTAAATGTTCCTGTTCTTTTCTTTGAGCTGGACACATAATGAACACATAATTAGCAGAAGCACATAATGCAATGGAATGAGGCATGTTTGTTTTTGTTTCTTAGATAAACATCGTTCTGTCCAAGCCTGTCCAAGTTCCAGTTCCAGCTGGATTCATCACAGGACCATAAATATAGTGATGATTTAATAGTAATACATAGGACACAGAGAATTAGAGACACAATGAAAAAAAAAGTTCAGGCTTTGAGAATATAGTCATATTTTTTTGAGAAAAAGTCAAAAGTCTATGAGAGTAAAGTCAAAATATTCCAATAACAAACTTATGACAAGAATAAAGTTATAGTATTGCAAGGATAAAGTTACAATTTTTCAAGAATAAAGTCATAATATAACACCAATAAAATCATATAACTAGGTATTAGGTATAATATAAGGTGTAACTTTATGAGAATAGAGTCATAATATTCAATCCTGTCGTTTTAGAGGAGGAGAGTCATTAAAACGATGCCCTGGAGCATTTTTTGGGCTTGTACTTCAGCACAGGTTGCATCAGCGGGAATTTCAGAGACTTTTGTGGTTTCTCAATAAACAACTTAACTGGTTATTAAGATTTTAGAGGCAGAGGGAGTCAAGGCACGCACAGTGTTTTAGATGCTGTCAAATTCTTCTCAAATTCTCAAATTTTTTACTTTTTTCTTGTACATTTCTGAATTTATTCTCATAGAATTGGTACTTTTTTCTCAGAATATTATGACTCTATTCTTGTAATGTGTTATGACTTTATTCTCGAAGACTCTTTTACTTGCGTCTCATGGGTCAGATTCGACGGGGTTGAAAAAAAACAAAAAACGTGTGTACTATGTGGGATTATTGCAGTAGGCTGTGAGTTGTAGTGCTCTGCTGATGGGATTAGATCTGCTGACACGCTGACTGCGCCTCACAGGTCTGACCTCTGCGTCTGCTTTGTGTCACTGTGGAGACTGGATCAATAACACTGACACCTGCCACCAGACTCCCAGTCAATGCCTCGTTCACTCAAACCCCAACTTCTACCACTGTAACGTGACTGAGCAGTGCCACCCTGTGTCCGTATGTTGATACTACAGGAGTAAAATTTAGTGAAAGGAGTCTTATCTTATCTGGCTGAAACCAGCATGAAACGTTCTGCAGCTCTCATTGTCTTCCTGTTGTGGAAGTACTGTTCATGATAAGAGTTTATAGAGTCCTTTTGTGTTTTTTTTTGTTGTGAGTAAAGTAGAACTTGTGCTGTCTATCACAGCGTACACATGCACACCATCCACTCACACGTAGGGCAAATTTAGAGTCTCAGATCAACTTAAACACGCATGCTTTGGGACTGCAGGTGGGAGGAAACTGGAGTACCTGGAGAAACATGGTCTCCACACAGAAGGTGACATAAGGTGACAGTTAAAAAATATATATCAATTTTTCTTATTGCTATTTATTATCTTTTAATAACACATGCAATGGCTTGAATTGATGTTGGAAAATGGTTTCAATTTTGGTTTGGCAATGTTGAAAATTAGATTGTTTTAGATTGACATTGCCTAGCAAGCAGGAGCTGCTTATGATACGTTTTCAATTGAATTTCATTCAACTAGTATGTTATTTTAATGTCAGTTCACAAGAATGTCATCTTAAAGCTGGTCTGCACCAAATTCTCGATTAAATCTAAATAAACCCAACATAGGAGCCCAACAAATCCCAAAAAGGAAAAATGTTGTTCTGGTAATAACTCTGGAATTCTCCTTTACTTTTCTTAGTTGAATGGTTAAATTTCTTATCCTGCTTCTACGAAACAGAATTTATAACACACATCCATTATCTTTACCTGCTTTTTAGCCCATTGTGTTGGAGTATGTCACAAAGAGTAAAGGCAGGAAATACAAACTTACTCTCAAACTCAATTTAGAATCTCTGATTTGCCTAAACATGTATGCTTATGGACTGTGGGAGGAAACTGGAATACCTGGGGAATACCAAGAGCACCAAAACACACACAGGGAGAACATGAAAACTTGGCACAGGCAAAGCCAAGAATGGGATGTGAACCAATGACCCTCTTGTTGTGGGAGATCAGCATTAGCCAGTGCACCATCAGGTGGCCCCTACAACTATCCTTTTGATTGTTTAAGAAATCATTTTTGATGTGTAGTATTTGTATGATTGTGTGACTCAAGTACAAATTACTTGATTGCTTGAATTTTACCTTGGGAAAAGGTGCATGACTGGATGATTTCAAAATAATAGTGGACTAATGGTTAGATGTTTATAACACCTGAAAAAAATAGCTAGTAGACCTTGGATTAGGAATATTTTGTAATAGCATGTGACTTCTGCCTCTGTTTGGGGTCTTTCTCAAAACTGAAACATGTATCTTCTCAGTGCATGAGCATGATAGAGAATTTAGTACACAGCCAAAGTGCACTGCAAAGTGTCTCTAGGTTTCATTTTTCAGTCTTGAGTGCACACACAGGAACAATTCCTGTTTGCATAAGACTGAAAATACCATAAAACTATACACTGTTTGTATAGTGGGTGTAAGAATCGTGCATATGTTTTCACACTAAAAACATCTATATTTACAACCATCGTGTCCCCCAGTGGTTTGATTTTTTTTAACAATATGAGGCTCATAGTTTAAATAAATACTTACATCCTCTTTGCTTGCAATTGCTCAGCACGCGGCGTGTGACCCGAGTGGTGAAAAACTCGAGTTTAGCATGATGTTTATCTGGAGTCAGCACGTCCTCCTTGTCCCCGCCCCCTCTCCTCCTATTGGCTGCCGGTCTTCCCTCCTGCTCTCTGATTGGTCGACAGCTCTGTTGCATTCGGTGCCCATGTGTGCTGCACGCGAGCAGCTGAGCGGTTGTTTTTCTCCGCGTCTCGTCTATGGCTCGTGTCTTCCGTCATTACGGTAACGTTGAAAACAAAGGAGTTTTCTCAGAAAAGACTCTTTGGATGTAATGGCTGAAGATTATTTTGTTGTCTGGACATGTTTGTAAGAACGAATGGAATGGTTTTAGGGATTTTTTTCCCGTTCACTCCGCACAGACAGTTATCTACAGTCACACAACAAAATTATAACATGCTTAAAGAAAACAGAAACAAATACAAGTAATGGGTGAATGAAAGTAAAATATTATTATAGTATTATATATCCTGCCGTTATAATACAATATATCTCACTAAATTGTATTATACTACCTAACAGAATCACAGATGAATCATTACTATGATACTATGACTAAAACAAAAGATATTTGTAAAATGCATAACTTATGCACAGTAGTAGTCACTAACATCTTGTTAGATCTGTTTATTTATATATATTGAAGGATTTGGTTCAGTCCAGCTCTTATGTTGTCCAAAAATGTGAATGTCCAGATAATGGTAGACCAAATGAGATAGATAAGATAGTGCCTGCTATTGAATACATAGTTATTGAATATGAATAGAATATTGAGATCGTGGAATAGAGTAATGAGGTTCTGGTCAAAGTACTTCTGCTTCTGTTTTGGGTGTTTATCTTCTCAGTGCATAAGTGTGTTGAAAGATTTAGCCCTACAGAGATCCTACAGACTATGATATTTGATATGTGATATTTTGAATTTCATGTGGGAACAAGTTATTATAATTTGTGCAAGATACGAAATATAATCTAATGGGAATCACAACTAGTATTTGCGAAAGCCTGGTATGAGACAACACGTCTGAATTGCTGGCAGGGCAAAGTTACATCCTGTTCCTCTCGGACTGGTTGTTTCGCCCATGCGCACTTTGTGTTGCGCGCATCCAGCAGTCTTTACGGTAATGAGAAACTGCTGTTTCTCAGCTGATACAGAACATCCTCCCCCTTAGTTTACAGTCTGCATTAGAGGAGCGTACTACCCAGGCTGCAGATCAGACGCGCATTGGGAGCCCCCAAATACACATGGTTAGTCAGCAAGGATGTTAGACAACGAGGAGTTTATGGTGGAGGCTACCACGCAGCTCACCCAGAACCCTCTCAGGAAGATCTGGATGCCCCGCAGGAATGGACACATAGCTCAGAGACGGGGTAAGAATGCAGCTGTGGTCTGCAAGTGTTGCAAAGGACGAAACTGGGAGCAGATGAGGGGCCTCTACTTATCTGTAATTATTTCAGCGTTTAACTCGTGGTGGGGTTGATTTCTTTACAAAATGCACGTATGTATGTATATTCAGCTGTAGGATGTTTTTGGTCGTTGTCCTCCTCCTCCTCCTCCTCCTCCTCCCTCTCCTCCTCGTCTGTTTTGTGCAGAGCTGTGTTGCATCATGCGCAGCTTGTCTGGCTCCTTACTGCCCACTGAAAATCACACGCATGGAGGTAAATTTGAACCGCACCGGGGGCAGTAATTTCACTATCAGACTGACCTTATTACACACACACACACACACACACACACACACACACGACCAGGTTTACCCTCGGACAACGTGTCTGCTCAGTGAGCGTCTGTGTGTGAATGCAGCCTTAATTCAGTTTCTCCGTCTGATCTCTGCAGCTTGTTTTTGCTGAGTCAAGCTCTGCCGCTCTTCCTCCTAATAAGGCAGACGACAGCTGGTCCCGTCCTCCTTCCTACTGCCAGCACACTCCACTTAAAACACCTTTTTGTTTTGTCTTATCTCTAATCACCCTGCGCCATATGATGCTAGATAAGACATGGTGTCTTGTCCTTATCTGTGGCACTAGGAAGCATCCTGCAGGAATCTGCTTGCAGTTAGGACCTCAGGGTTTCCCCAATCATGCATTTCAAATTCCAATTTAGATTAAATCAATAACAAAACAAGTTATCTCTCACTGAATGAAAACCGGTATCACTGTTAACCAACACAAAGACTTAATAACTCACTCGTAGACTTCAACACTGCTGCTCCTTTTATTTGTGTGTTTAATTCAAATTTCTTTTCATTCACTATTAACATCACCTGCACAAGAACTCCAGATCAGCTGATACCTTTTGAAAATCAATATATTTTCAATCATTTTAGTCATCATTGTTAGTCTGAGGTCTGTTTCATGATCCAGTTTGAGTGTTTCTCCTGTTTGAGTCGCTTTAGATCGTCTGGTAAATGACTCAATGTAAAGGCAATGTATTGAGCTCAACTCTTGCTTTTTGATAGTGAGGCTCGTTATGAAAGCTGACAACATGCAGGGTTTGTTTCCCTCAACCCTGGTAAGAACAGAAAAACAAAATGCTGATGAGATATCTGAGTGTTCATAGAATCATCAGACTTTTTTTTACGCAGTTTCACTTGTTGTAATGGTGTCTGTGTCTCCAAATAAGTGTTTCAGTGTCTGCACAGAGGGAACTGGAGTCTTTCCAACAAGCGTTTTTTGTAGTTTAGAGTCTAATTAAGAGCAACCTTCCACATAATTAAACTCTTCGTGAATGGAGCGGTGCTGACCACGCCACGCTCAGCAAATTAACTGTGATAAGAAGCGGGTTGAATCCATTAAAATTCTCCCTCTCTCTCTCCCTCTCTTTCTCCCTCTCTCTCTACCTCTCCCTCTCTCTTTCTGTTTCTGTCACAGTATGTATGACAAACTGCCCGACGCTCATCGTGACTGTGGGACTTCCTGCCCGAGGGAAGACCTACATCTCAAAGAAGCTCACGCGCTACTTAAATTGGATAGGTGTGCCGACCAAAGGTACTCGTCACTCTCCAAACACACACACACACACACACGCACGCACGCACGCACACACACACACACACACCAGATATTCATACTCTTTACTTCAGAGTAAAAACCAGTTTTACTCCCATCTTTCCAAAACAGAGTTCAATGTTGGCCAGTACCGGAGGGAATGTCTGAAGATCTACAAGTCCTTCGAGTTCTTCCATCCTGAGAACGAAGAAGGACTGAAAATCAGACGGTATGTCTCTGCAGCTCTGATGGGAACTGATTCTGAAATGAAGACTCATTCAATCAGATTAATCACAGACTAGATTATTGGTTTGTCCACACACAATTTCTTTTTTTCTGTCATCAAACCCAGAAAATTCTCAAAATTTTTGAAGCTTTTTTGAGATCAAAGAATATTGACTTAACATCTTGAAATCCTTCTCAAACTGTAATCAATCGTCTTTTTATTTCACAAAAAAATGTAAATTATGTAATTTAACAGATGTTTTTACCCAAAGCAACTCATATAGCAGAAAAGCATCATATGTTTGTACACACTCTTATTCTTATGTAATCTCATAAACACACTTAAATGGCAGATCACTTCATTTATTCATTTGTAGTCTCTAATGTGTTTGCTTTAAGGTTAAAACTTCTCAAAAGTTACACACATTCAGCTCTGAACTACTCCAACTCTAGTCTTACAAGTTGTACTTTTAATCTACTGTACTATTAATATATCTCACATGCACACGTTATGTTTCCATGTGTAATGTGATCCTACAACAAAAGAACAAACATATGTATGCAACACACACATGCTATATTTAATAAAGCTGTTTACCTTGCTCATTCAAAACCCATGTCTGTCAGCTACATAATGAAGTTGACATTAACTCTGGTTTAGACAATAATGCTGTTATGAGTCTGACTCTGTGTCCGCTCCGTCCTGCAGTCAGTGTGCGATGGCAGCGCTCAACGACGTGCGACAGTACCTGAGTGTCGAAGGAGGACAGGTTGCGGTGAGTTAACAAGTGATAAATTGAAAAATTACAGAAACTGATGGAAAATTAGAGAGAAACTTTTAAGATTTCTGGTAAATGATTTCTCTTCTCTCTGCTTTTCTCTACCATGCTAGTGAATGTAGGTTTTCTGTGCACATAATCTGTTAATTAGTCAAAAGAAAATGTGCATAACTTCTAGATTTTGGACTTGCACAACTTCCTGTCAGGCTCCAGAGGTCAAACCAGTGGGGGATCATAAATGTGTATTTCTGAGTGAGTTCTGCTCTGCTGTTTCAGGTCTTCGATGCCACAAATACGACGAGAGAAAGGAGAGGCACGATCGTCAAATTCGCCGAGCAGAACGGGTTTAAGGTTCGAGAAGCACAACAGGCGTGTGTGAAACACGACGAGTCACGTGACCTCGTGACCTCAGTGCTCACTGTGTTTGTCCTTTGCATCCAGGTGTTTTTTGTGGAGTCCGTGTGCGAGGACCCAGACGTCATTGAACAAAATATCGTGGTAAGATTTTTTTTTTCTATTTTGGCATCTTGAAAGAGAAAGACAGCACAAAGAGAAATCTGATTAAGTCAGTTCAGTTCAGGTTTATAACAATGTTATCACATAATGCTTCACATTGGAGCAAACATTAATTAAAAGCATGACAAATTCCACACAGACAAGCTGTTGAATTAAGTTGTAAACCACAGACTTTCAAGCTTTGGCTCATGTTGAAACAAAACAAAGAAAATGTCCCCAAACAGACTTCTTCTCTTTTTCTCTGCTCACATCCTCCTCCCGTGTCCTTCCTTCCCCAGCAAGTCAAGTTGGGGAATCCAGACTACATCCACTGTGACACCCAGGAGGCCATCGAGGACTTCATGAAGCGGATCAAGTGTTACGAGTCATCCTACGAACCTCTGGACGAGGTCCTGGACAGGTGAGGGACGGACAGAGGCTCAGGTGAGACGTCCTCCCTGAGCGTCACAGCCTGGTTCACTCCTCTCTCCGTCTCTGTCTCCGCCCGTCTCGCCGCAGGGATCTGTCCTACATAAAGATCATGGACGTGGGCCGGCGTTACCTGATCAACCGCGTCCTGGGCCACATCCAGACCCGGATCGTCTACTACCTGATGAACATCCACATCACGCCGCGCTCCATCTACCTGTGTCGCCACGGGGAGAGCGACCTCAACATCAAAGGTCGCATCGGCGGCGACTCGGGCCTGTCGGACCGAGGGAAAGAGGTGCGTGTTGTAGAAAATGAATTCAATCAGCTGATTGGTCTGTATAATGTGTGTTAAGCACAATGATAAAAAAAGTCAAAAACCTTGCTCTGTCCGCATCTCTAAGCTGATCTCAAACCATTTTTATTTTCATCTTAAGACAAGATAAATCTTTCTTCATCCCATGGTGAGGAAAGTTGTTACAGGATCACAAGCTCAAAAGCATCAATAAAATAGAAGCATTAAATTACATGTACACTAAAAATAGTAGAAAGGGTAAAAAAATATGAAATACACTGACTAATAACAAAACTAGTGAAATATTACAGTGTGTTATTTTGATGAATAACATATTTCTTAGAATCTTAGACAAAATGTCTGCTAAAAAAAGTAGTTTTCAAGTAAAATACAGGCTAGGACAGTTTCTGAGGTGGAGCTCCTGTTTCCTTCTATAATGGTTTGTTCCTTTCTAGTTTGCCAAAAGACTGAAGAAGTTCATCCAGGACCAGAACATCAAGGATCTGAAGGTGTGGACGAGTCAGATGCAGAGGACGATCCAGACGGCCGAGTGCCTCGGGGTGCCGTACGAGCAGTGGAAGCCACTCAACGAAATAGACGCCGTACGTCCAAACAAACATCCTCATCCACACCATGTCCACTTTAAACATCTGTGCTGTCGACCCTCTATTCCCCTCAAAGGGGACCAGATGACATTGGCTGAAATTCGGGATAGTGTTGTTTTTTGTCCAAAAATAAACAAAACAGGTATCTCGTAGCTAGGAAAAAGTAGCAGCTTATCGTCCAGAAATCACGGTAACCAGAAACATGAAGTCACGTGATCATCATCTGAAACTGATCTGTTTAGAAACTGAGCATTTCATCCCCGCACTCATACATAGGATTGTAAAACAGCCTCTGAGTTAAAGACCTCACACTCACCTTCTTCTCCCTCCTCCACAGGGAGTATGTGAGGAGATGATGTATGAAGAGATCCAGGAGCACTACCCGATGGAGTTTGCACTAAGAGACCAAGACAAGTACCGCTACCGCTACCCTAAAGGAGAGGTGAGACGGGGATTCTCTCTCAAACGTTTTCAGATATGTTTTAAGATTTGTGTTTGACGAGTCTATGACCTCTGTGCGTCAGTCCTACGAGGACCTGGTGCAGCGGCTGGAGCCGGTGATGATGGAGCTGGAGCGGCAGGAGAATGTCCTGGTCATCTGTCACCAGGCCGTCATGCGGTGCCTCCTCGCCTATTTCCTGGACAAGACGGCAGGTGAGAGCGAGACGGACGAGACAGAGGCGGAGCCTGATGGTTTACGATGCTCACAGGGCTGAGACTGTGTGTTTCTATAGCCTGGATGTGGCAGTATAAATCTGGTAATAGAAACACCTCATATCAACTTAATTTATCCAGGTTGGTCTCTCTGAGATACGGAGCATCCTGGAAAACCTGGAAAATGATTGAGCAATTTTCCAGTCATGGAAAACATATGGAATATGAGAAAAAATGTCAGATGTCCTGGAAATTCTTAAGAAACTCTTTTTCAAAGACAAACAACAGTACAAACAGTTTAATCACACTAGAAAACAATTGCAAAACAAACACAAAAAGGCGAAATACATCTCATCCAGAGTGAAAACAGTTCATTAGAATACCATTAAGTAGAACATGCACACTTCTGGATAGATAGATTCATGATCTATGGTTTCTAACATGACCTTTAACATCACGTAGGGTTGGTAGGCGCTGTTGATTGAGTGTTTTTTGTAGTTTCTGTTTCTGAATAATAATAAATTATTACAAAATAGACATGAAATAGACAGTGCCACCATGCGATTTCCAACATGTTGTTAAGACCTTGTTTTTGTTTTTCTTCCTCCACAGATGAGTTGCCTTATCTTAAGTGCCCTTTGCACACAGTGTTGAAGCTGACCCCCATGGCTTACGGTGAGTTCATGCTGTCGACATCAGAATCTAATTTATAGATTCAGGTCTGTTAATCCCAGTAAACTAAATAATAACAAGGAATAACGGTAAGCACATAATGATAATGATGAACTGTAGTAACAGATAAGAGTTGTAACAGGAAAAGCAGCAGGAAATGAAGAGAAGACAGTGAAGGATATAAAGGAGTCAGATCCTGTTATTACTCATGAGTAATAACAATAATAATAACGTAATAATTTGACAGATACCTGTTAATGTTAACAGCAAATACTAATCTCTGTTCTCTCTTCTTGTCACCCAGGATGTAAAGTGGAGTCTGTGTATTTAGGTGTGGATTCTGTGAACACACACAGAGACAGGCCGGAGGTAGGTATCCCTGCCAGCAGCACCTAGACCCCCCCTCACAGCAGATGACCCGACCCCAGGAGGGAGTCCTCTCTCTGACACGTCCGTCCCGACTCGATCCGGAGGACGTCACGCCATTGAAAAAAAAAAAAAAAGCGCACAACCTTGATTCCCAGAGTGATCCGTCCTCCTCCTCCCGTCTCAAAGTGAATGTGAAGTCTTCCACTCGCTCCGTCCGTGACCAGAAACCAGGCCGACTGTGACCTCCTACCTCCATCCTGTCAGCAGCTATCTCATTTCAACTCTCATGTTGTTCATTTTAGTATTATTAAAGGAAAAAAAACTAAACAAAAACGCACATTTTCGCCTTTAAATCGATGAGAAACAGAAAAACTGAAAACATAAACCAAACAGGTGAGCGCTGCAAGTCTCACAGAACACAACACAAGTTAATGTAAATGAATCGTTATAAATAAATGAATAAATCAATAAAAAGTGTCAGATTACAACCACGGACTGAGCATGTGGGAGGAAAACTGTTGTGTTCTGTAAACCTTGCAGCGTTTCTCCTTTTTTGGTTTTTGCACTTTGTTCCTCGTTTTTCTTTCCCTAAACGCTGGACGTGCGTTCTCGTAGCGGAGGAGTTCGCTTCTCCGGTTTATTTTTGCTGCACAAAATTTGTTTTAATGAAGCTGCAGAGTTCAGCCTGAGAGCGACCTGCATGTTTTAGTTTTAACCATAAAAAAAAAAAGAAAGAAAAACTGGAATCCAGTCTCAGGACAAATCACTCAGCTGCATTTGTGCGTGTGCGTGTGTGTGTGTCTGTGTGTGTGTGTGTGTGTGTGTGTGTGTTAACATCCTTATTTGTGAGGACCAACTGGATGCTTTGACTCGATTAGTCAGGATTATTTGATTCAGACTTTTAGTTTGAGATTGAAAGAGTGACTGAATGGCTGGAGAACATCTGTCAGAATAATGTTTTTCTATCACTTTTTTTTTTACAATAAATATCTCATTTTCTGTTATCATAAAGCTACACATGTGTTGTACGATCCAGTGTTTTTATGCAACCGAGATGTGACACTTTAACTTTGTCGTATATATTTTTATGCACGTGCATCGATCGACAATAACCACTTTTATTATCCTGATATTTTTCTTTCAACTTGATTTTTGCGCCCATACTGTGAAGCCCTGAAGCTGCAGCCCAGCTGACATGTACACCAGTTATCAGAACATCACTAACCGTGTTCACCTGTTGTTTCATAACACTCTTAAATCATTTAATCCCATGTAACCTTTTGCAATTTTTTTGTTTATATTTGTCAAGGTTTACTTATTGCCAATATAAAAAACAAAAATGAAAGAAAAACCCTTCACTCTCTTTCTCCTTTTACTTTTTCATGCGATCGAACACTAAATCTCGTTGAACATTTCACACACACACGTCAGATTCGTCTCAGAGAAGCAGCTCCAGCTTTGTAGACAGTTGTATGGGAAGATAATCCAAAGCACAAGCACTTTTCTAGAAGTTTACATATAGTGTGTTTTGATTGCAAAATATCTAATACTGAATCAAAACCACAAGCATGTTTAATGTTTAAGAAATCAACCTTAAATAACAAAAAAAACATCTTTTAATGTCTATTTAAACAGCCCTACATAACGTGGATATCACACAAAATCACCGAGAGTAAACATACCTTCCCTGTTGATGAGAATTTGAACACAGAAAGATGAAGAAGAGAGAGACTGAAGAGAAACAGATCTGCCAGGAGGTGTCTGACCTCCTTTCCTCTTCTTGTGACTCTTGCAGAACGTGAACGTGCAGCGCACCTCGGACGACGCCCTGCAGACGGTGCCGGCTCACTTCTAACCTCCCGACAACTGCTCGCCACGGCAGCTTCCTCACTGATACAGACCAGAGTATTTTCTCAACACTCAAAACTGTAAAGCACTTTTCACTAAATGTTCTTTCGTTTTTTGTTTTTTTTTCCATTTTTATACATCTGTTGTTGATGATACTGTACCGTTACTGTAGCTCCTTTCCCGGTCGGGGTGGGAAACTAAAAGGAATATGCCAATGTTTTTGATAATGTGAGTCTACCGTTATTGTTGCTATATAATAATAATGATCCCCTCTGTTGTTCTCCATGATCCTATTTAATATCTGTTGTATTTTAGGGTATATAATGAGTGCAATGCCATGCACTTACGGTGTTCCTGAAGATGTTTCTCTTCTGTGAAAGTCAATAAAACTGTGAGGGGATTAAGTCTTCAATCTGTGAGTGTTGAAGACCAACACTAACAGAAAAAACACATTTTTTTTACCCGTTTGTCTCATCACGAGTCATATTTAAAAGAATAATCCTAAAAAGATGACAGCCATTGTGTTTGATGTTGATCTAAGAAAACTGAAGATTCAGATACATTCCAGGGATGAAGATATAAGACACAAAACAAAACAAAAAAAAAGCATCATCAATGCATCTTCTGTCTGTGTGGTTTCAGTTCTGTATGTAACTCCTTCCTCTGTGATAATAATAGAACCTAAAAGGGATAAGGAATGGACTGTGTGGGTTTTTTAATGTCAAAGACATGCAGTCAAATGCTAATGACAAATCTTTCATGTTTTCTGTCTGATTAAATAAGCTATATTTGCTTTTTTTTGTTGTTTTTTTCCCTTTTGTACCAGTGACTGCGTCTGTTGGTCTAAAGGTACCGTGCAGACTGAACACGCATGTTTGTGTGATGGATATTATGTGTGCAAATCAGCAGGTATTATACTTTTTTTGGAGAACTCTGTACAATTTCTGTAATATTACACATTTGCTATTGTATATTATTGTACTGAAAATATAATTCTAAATGCCTTGTCTTATGTCAGTCAATAAACTGTCAACGTTTGGGGTATTATGAGGCCTCCAGTTTGTGCTGCAGGTCACTGTATATACATATAAATGTATGTACACACATAAAGAAAAACACCAAAATACAAAGTATAATGTTTTTATTCATCCTCACTGCCAGCAAGCATATGTATTGTAATCTTTCCATTAACATTTAGGTTTTACGCTGTGTACTTGTGACAAGAAATTTGCGCCAATTCATTTCCCTCACGATCTGCCATGACATAACAGCAAAACTAAATTCATGTGCATATAATATATATATATTAAAAAACATTTAAATTATTATTTTTTTTTAAAAATCCATGTTGCCCCGTGCTCAGTGATATTGATTACAAATGTCTTTTGGAAGAACCTGCCCCGACCTTTCTGGACTATGTGATGTTTCCTACAGGCAGAGACGTACGTCTGGTATGAATATTCAGTATGTACAGGCATCAATATTACTGAGCAAAAGGGCATTTTAAGGTTTCAGGGCAAAAACGCCACCGGCCCATTACACCTTAGCTGGAAGTGGTTTGGATCTTAACTTCTCTGGGCTTCTTGACCGTAGTTTGTTTATCTGCTTTGTGATGTGATCGCTCCACAGTGACGCCAAAACTGCAAAAGGAATGTACTCCTCTCCACGTCTCCTCTTCCTCTCTCTCCACCTTAGAACTGCAAGAGAAAGACAGAAATAACATGACACGTATGTAACAAACCTCAGGCACGACACTGGTTGTATTGAAAGGACGTAGAGGAGCAACGTACATTTTTCAGGAACTCCTCGGCAACAATACGCGCTCTGGCGTTGACAGACAGCTTCATTTCGCTGATCTCCTTGTCGATTTCCTCCATGAAATGAATGACGAAGTCGACCAGTTTGTGTTTGTACATCTGCTCTGTGTGGAAGTTGGTGATGAGGAAACTGATGTCGTAGCCCTGAGAAGCGCAGACAGAGAAGACAAGATATTTACAATCAACTTAATGCTTCCATCGAGGTTCCTGCCAACTGAGAACAAATCATTTTTAAAGACCTTAAAAAACATAAAACCTGGGTATTACTTCAACTCTCAAATCTGTTAAATGTGCAATCAAGAGCTCCAACTATTCCAGTTCTTAACGTTACAGGAACTACATACTGGGGAGATTTCCCAGACAGGACCTACTGAGCTTTGTCTAGCTTTCATTTGCACAGACAGTCGGGACGTCTGAAGTAAGATTATGTTGTGTGTCCACTGGTGCCAGTGTCCACAGTTGTCCCAGTGTCACAAATAAAACTGCTGTTTCAAGAGAGATTTCACAGACAATAAAGTGTTGTTTAGTCCACTGTACACCGTGCTGAAACTTTCCCATCACTTGTGTGAGTTTTGTTTACTCCAGCACCATAATGTGACTTTTTAAAGTGCAGATCATCTGAAAATGGAGCTCCAGTGTTCTCCCCAAAAATGATCAAGTGTGGGAGCCATCATTACCTGACAACACTGTATCTGGATCCAACAGCCAGAGCTCATAGATATACGAAACCTTTTAAAATGAACAATTAGTCTCACAGCTCCGGCTGGAGAAATGTTTTTGATTCGTAGCATTATCAAACACGATTGCAGGGATGACTGTAGCACTATTTCTGATGTGAAGTGTGTTTCTAATATCTATCTAGTCTATCTGTGGGAATCCGTAATTAAAGTGACTTACCAGTTATGTATGTGTTTTGCAAATATTGCATTTTACCTGCTCTGTTGTACTGTTTTTTTATACTGAAGCCTTTTTACCAACTTCAACCACTGCTGAATTTTGTTTATTAAGTGCAGCTCTTATGGATTTTATGCAAATCTGTTTTTGGCATTTTTGGACACAGTACGACATAACCACTTAGTTCTACTAGCTGAAGTGATCCAGGAGCATCCAGGAACTATGGAAAGTTTCTGCAACAAAGTCTCTTCCCTCATCACGTGCTGCTGTCTGCAGGACGTGCTGGGCACCTTTGCAGAAGTGGACACATTTGTGGGAACCTGGTACGTGTGGCTAACTTACCTCCACTGGTTTCCTCCGCAGGATGAAGAAGTTCTCCGCTCTCATCATCATGAAACGCATGAATTTATGGCACAGGATCTTCTCGATTTCATCCGCCTGTAGCAGCAGGTTATAACACACAGACGAGTCAGGGTTACAGACACCGATACAACCATCTCACACACAGACAACTGATGAGCTTCGCTGACCTGCTTGACGGCGATGCTGACTCTCACGGAGTTGATGGAGCCTTCGATCAGAACTTTCTCCTTCTCGTTCCGGCTGATGATCACCGGCTGGAGGAGCAACTCTTTACTGCTCCTACAGGGAGGGAATGAGGGAATGAGGAAGGGGGTAGAAAGGCACACAGCTCATTTTCTGTCACACAATCATAGTGACACAGGGTGAAACTCGGGCGTCGCACTCACCGTACTTCCACTTCTGGCTTGTTGTGTCTCTCCACCACTTGCGAGGAGAAATTCTCCAGGCAGAGGGCGGCCTGCAGTGTGGCGCGCACCGCATTGAGGTATGGGCGTAAGGTTGCCGCCTGAAAGAGTGGATTAGTGGCATTCATACAGACAATCTAGAGGCACGTTCACGTGAAAACCGACGTCCCACACATCGACAAGTTTCAAGCACGCATGCGACTGACCCCGAACTCTGCTTTCACTTCACTTTCAACAACAGCGTCTCATGTAACATCGTGTGTTGTACCAAGGAGTCTTTGTGACACAAATGCTACTTCATTTTATGGTGTAAAGAAACTGAGGAGAAAGCTTCCCTTCACTTGTAAAATAAAACAGTTGAATGAAGTGTTGATCCTTTGTTCCTTGGTGGTGTTCACATGAAAGCATTGGGACATTGGTTTAATTAGAAATTAATCAGATGCTATTTTACAGACCTTTTATAATCATATTTTTAAGTCTGGTAATATTATGGTTCCATTTCTACACAGATCTGGCACCACTTCACGCTTCATTCTCAGTGGTTGTCTATGGCTGTGCCGCTCACAGGCCATTTCATGTCCCTTGCTATGCAGAAAAGCAACTTAATCCCAAACTAAGCAATAGTGATGCAGCTATAAAGTGCATACACATCCAGCCTTAAACATTTGAGCCAGGATCAGATACTGAGGAAGAACAAGAAGGTTGTACACTGACATTCCACCAGAAAATTCTCCAGATTGCTGAACCACAGGTGTGTCTGCCTCCCACTCCATATAAAGGTAAAAGAATGAATCATTCAACGCTGATTGCTAAGGAGTGATGTGACTGATCTAGCTATGAGGAATTTTTCTTTTGTAAGGTAGAGAGCATAAATAACAACAGGACAACAAATACATAATCCAATCAAATAATTCTGATTTCTTTATGATTTGTGTAAGCAGTGCACATGACCATGATTTGCATTTTTGCTATGATTTTTAATTAGCATGATTTCCTGTATGAGGTGTCAGTTAAAATCTATCTGGTTCACTTCCTGTTCTGTATATATCTCCAGCTCACACAGCATCAGTCTCAAGTCGAGCTGAACGCATGTTTTAGGATTGTGGGAGGAAACTTAAGTAACTGGAGAAAACCTACACACACTGCATGAAAGGGAGAGAGAAAACATGCAAACTCCACACAGAAAGGATTCAAACCAGGAACCGAGCTATGGCTTTGCCCTCATTAAAACCAGTATGTACACAAAATACACCCCTAGACCATACATGTCTGTGCAGATCTGTGCAATAAGTGCAGGAATGTGCTCCTGTGTACTGCATTTAAAAGTCCATAATATATGTTAAAGCATTTTTGGGGGCTTTTTAAGGCCTATAATGACAGAACGGCAGGAGTGTGACAGGAAATGGAAAGAGAGAGAGAGAGAGAGAGAGAGAGAGAGAGAGAGAGAGAGAGAGAGAGAGAGAGAGACTGAACTAAACGATGCCCCTCAGCCTGAGATTTTTAATGACCTCGCCCTCATGGACTGCACCCGAAATACATATCAGATTGTGGG
This sequence comes from Karalla daura, assembly GCA_029224185.1. NCBI lineage: Eukaryota > Metazoa > Chordata > Actinopteri > Chaetodontiformes > Leiognathidae > Karalla > Karalla daura. The sequence continues at coordinate 30,323,797 of CM055188.1, forward strand.
AACGTTTACCTACCTTGTGGTAACAGTGTTAGTTTTTACGTTATTGATTAACAAGGAGAAACTGTATTAGCAAAACTGAATGACATTAATATAAAAACTAGAAAAACAAGCAATACATTTCTCTTCTTCAAACTAAACAAAAATGTTTACTTACCATTTAGATTGATTCTCTACCTTATTTGGGCATGGAGCATGAAACCTAGTTTTATGGCTTCCTTCTGTAATCATGTGTATGAAAGATGAAAACCTACTACCTCTGCTTTTTTAACATTCACTTTGCACATAGACTGCAAGCAATTTGAACTTTTCATTTGTTTTTTTTTTTGTTGTTTTTTTTGCATTTGTACCTTGTAACACGAATGTCCCTGAGGGAACCTCCCTAGTTGATCAATAACGGCTCTGTCTAAAGGGTTAAAACTGTGAGGTTATGCAAGCCCCACATCCTTCAACAAAAATAAAACACCGAGCTACGATTGAGAGTATCAGTGAAACTCGGAGCTGAACCTAATGAAACTCTTCAACACTCATCTCTTTTAAAACAGAGCTGGTCGTACCAGATGTGTCCTCATCTGTCCATCATTGTAGCTGCTGCAGAACTTACCAACCACCCGAAGAGGAACAATGTCCAACCATACACATAAACATCAATTGCACCTTGTACCCCTCAATAGTCTCAGTCTGTATGATTAGTGTTATGTTGTTTTGTATCCATTTTTTCTCTCGTTTATCAAAGAAACCGTGCGGTTAGCCTGTTAGCTCCTCGCTCATGTCCACATTATAACGAGCTGCCCGCCGAAATATGGAAGTTTTTTGATCAAAAGAGTCGCATTAATATAGAGACGTCTTATTTACACGGGTACCAGCACAGTGAGTAGCGTTTTGGGTTTATTTATGCTATTTTTCTTACCATTTCTGTGGAGAATGAGGGGCGGCTGAAGGCGGAAGCAGAGTACAGTCGTCAGGTCTTTTCCGTAAACATACCGGAAGCGGAAGTGAGCTGCATCAGTACAGTGAGGATGAACTAACACGATTTAATGTTGAACGTTCCTTAAGCGATAATAACATCGGCACCATTGAGTGTGGATTTTGTGGCTAGAACAAGGATGTCGTAACCGGAATTCACATAATTTTGGATGCGTTTAGCTTTAATTATTGCTAAAAAAAAAAAAAAAAAAAGAAAACCAGGAAGTCTTACTTCATATGTATTTGAACTCGCTTGTTTTAGGACATCACCTGGCGAGATTAAAACCTGCTAGTATATATAAATACACATTTTATTCACTGGCTGTGTGTAAAACATGACAGGCGAGAATAATTACAATAACTTACCCATAAGCGTCCCAAGATTTTAAGCAAAACGTTTTTCCAAGTACCAAGTAGTAAGTATTTTATTACAATACGTTATGGCTGGGCGACCAAAATGATGAAGATATGTTGCATGAAAAAATCTTTTGTTTAGTTAAGTTTAATGCTGAGTTTCGTACAGTGAATAGCTCTGGATTTGTAAACTAAAAACAAATAAATATAATAATAATCATAATCATAAATTACCATCATGTTCTTAAGTACAGCTGTCAAACTGACTGATATAAAATAATGTAAAAAAATAATATTCAACTCTCATGCGTGTGTATGTGTGTGTGTATATATATATATATACACACACACACATAAACACACACACACACACACACACACACACACATATATATATATATATATATATATATATATATATATATATATATATATATATAACATATAAACAAATTCCATAAATAAATCAATAATTGTTCTACAAGACACATGTACAGAACAACAACTGAAAAACAAAGCCGGTTGCAAGAGATGCTTGGAAGAATAGTGAATTTGACACTTTCACTTCTTTTTCTCTTTCTTTTTTTTGCTTAATTTGTTTCAGGATCCCTCCCTGACCCACCATTATTGTCTATTGTTGAATGACTGAAAAGCCTCAGACCGCCAAACACCGACATCTCCTGTGCTGCACAGAACAGAGGATGTTCGTCCCGGTCAAACCAGTGTCCACCTGTTACCTGTATACCCAGAAGTCTTACCAAACCAACCTACATTTCCTGAACTGCTGTTAGAAGGCTCAACATTTCTCATTGCTATCCGAAACTGATTCAAGGTCCCAACATTTCCTCCATTTGGACAGCTTAATTAGCAGCTAGGAGGAGGATGAGGAACAGACACGTGCGCAATCTGAGTGCCCATTATAGAAAAGAGCCTAGAGTGCCAGCTAGCAGGTTCTATGAGGTTCAGAGTCTTCTGGTCAGGCTCTCACAGTGCCGATACTCAAGGAAGAACATCCAACTACAAACATGAAAAGAGGCCTTGATTGTGAGCCACAGGTGCTGGAATGATATTCCAAATATTTTGATGTCAGTGTCAGCATTCAGCCTGATGCTCCTCACCTCGGGGCTAGCCCTGATGCAAGAGAGACCCAGATGCCAGTCCTTGTTTTGGCCTTGCTGAAATCAAATGCCCAGATATCTCTAACATATCTGAGGCAGGACATGTCAAAAGGTGCATGGCAAGACAAAACTGAAACAGAGTCACTGAGAGGTTCATGGTCAACAACCGGCAGTTACGGGACTGAGTTTGTGTGATCTTATAACAGACACCGTTGAGGACTTAACAGTTTAAGAGTCTGGATGGATGATGATATGATAAAGGAGATGAAGGTGGACAGGTACTATTCTGGCACACACATGAATGTGTTTCTGCAGCAGAAAGCAACGTGGTAACTAAAAACCAGAAACCACTGAAACATCTCAGCTGTATAGTTAGAAGCCTACTGTACATAATGTGTAATGTGTGAATAACATGTAATGTGTAAATGATGAATTCCAAAAGACATGATTTATGTTATCAAGTTATTTCTTTACTAAGCTAACTTGTAATTTACAAATGACACACATAATAAAACTGTTACATCTCACAAGCTATTACTTTTCTCATATTCAATATATACACTGGATACAGTGTAACAGAACTAAGCCAACATTAAAAATCCTTCTATACAACTGAATTTAGAAAATGCACTTTTGAATAAATCCGACGATCTTTTGTGTATCAATCACCTGACAATCTACCTGACAACTGAGTATGATTTTAGGATCTTTATAAATTCAGAAAATTCAGAAATTTTCAGAAAAAAACAAAAATAACCAAATATTGTTAGAGCTAAAAGTAGAATAGAGACATGCCTCATAGAGATAGTTGCTGAATGCAAACCACAGCAACAGATCCAGGAGCTAATTTATATTACAGTATTAAAAATCATAGAAATGAGTCAGGAGAAAAAAAAGTCACTCTCAAAACAGTGAGAAAACTTGATGATCCCACCGGCCTATTCAAGGAAAACAATGAACTCCTCCAACAGAATTATGATCTCTGCCAAACTGTGGAGAATCTTACCAGCCCAGACAGAACATATTGAAATCCTCAAGCAAGTTAGACCAATACACTGAAGACCTGCACAATAAAATCGAGTCTCTGTGCAAGGAAAACAAAGAGCTCAGGAGAAGAAATGAGGAAATGTTGCAACAACTTAAAAATGTACAGGTACAGGAGTACAAACAGCGTTTATCCATATACATACATAAATATATAACATATGAAGAGAAAACTTGTGAAAATGAATCCACAAAGGGAAGAAATCAGGCCTTGGAAAAAGAACTTGAGCAGATCAAGAAACAGTTGCATGGAGCAGAAGAAACCTCGAAGCATAAAGAAGAATCTTTGCTTCAAGTCTCACAGGAGCCAGAAAAGACTCGGCAAGAGCCCAAGAATGATGCCAAGGACATGACAAGTCTGACTGACACTCTGCAACTGGAGAACATTTCTGCAAAGCAACGCATTGAAGATGTGTAAGCTGAGCTGGAGGAGGTGAAGCAGAAGTTGGTCTACAGAGAGGAGAAAGTGCAGCAGGAGTCTGAGCTCCTGGCACAAGTCTCTCTGAAGCTCAAAGATATGGAAGAAAATAGAGTGTAAAAGCAAGCATAATGTTCTGGCAGAGGAAAATGTGTCTGCAAACCAAAGAAATCAGGTCCTAGAAAAAGAACTGGAGAAGGTGAGGAAGAAGCTGCAGGACACAGAGGGGGCAATGTGCAAAGAGGCTGAGTCTACGGCACAGCTCCTGCAGAAGCTCCAAGATGAAACACAGGAACGAAACCAGATTGTAATGAGTGTGTGGAACAGGAGATGGAAGCCTTGAGTCAAAGGAATACTTCACTAAAGCAGCAGCTCAAGAGAAGGAACAGAAGAAGAAGATTCCTCCACTGGTTCTCAGACCTCAGCTAAAACCTCAGTGTGGTACAAAAAAACCCACAACACACAATGCACAACACACAAATCAAAACATGTAAGATAAAAAACAAAAATATATGAATAATAATAATCTCAGCTATTGTTATAGTGAACTGACCAGAACTATGTCAGTACAACAATCATTACGTCCATCTAAGATACTGGGACGTATGATAATCCCCTATAATTGAGAATCTGAGAAAGTGTCACTTGTGACCAAAAGTATGTTTAAATAAACCTTACATTTGGTTTGATTTATTCTCATTATATTTTTTCTATCCCAGCCCTACTTAGCACTTTGCATGGTTGTGTTCTCTACACTACAGAAGTTGAAGATGTGTTGCTGAACACAGCTTGAGGTCGGAGGCCATGTGGCCCCTTTTACCTGGGGTCCCAAAGGTGTCTAGGAGCCATTCAGCCTCTGCATTTTGAGATTCACAGTCTGGTTTGCATTGCTGGCAAGTTGGTTGGTATCCACTAAGTTTGCCTTTTGTCGCTAGTCCTGTTCATTAATTAATGGGAAAAGCAGATTATCTGTTCAATGTGTATAGCAAATTTCAAGGACATTTTCGATTCTTCATAGAACAAAGTGCTGTGGTGTGATGGCCAGAAGTCCAAGTCGGCACATACTCATGTGACACACACTATATTGCCAAAAGTATTCGCTCACCTCCCTCGACATATGAACTTAAATCACATCCCATTCTTAATGTGTTATCCACAAGGTTTAGGAGTGTGTTTATGAGAGTTTCTGCTTTTCTTCCAAAAAGCACATTTGAAGGAATGCCTAGCTCTCAGTCTTCACTCTAATTCATCCCAAAGTCAGTGGGCCTCAGTGCAGGCCAGTTCAGGCCAGGCAACTTCATCCACACCAAACTCTCTCGTCCATGTCTTTATGGACCCTTCATGGTCATGTTGTAACAGGAAGGGGCCATCCTCAGACTGTTCCCACAAAGTTGGGAGAATGGAATGATGAAATAAGAGGCCTAGTCCAGCCCCACACCATAATTCCTCCATCCACCAAACTTGGCTACACTTGGCACAATGTGGTCAGACAAAAACTGTTCTCCTGGGAACCACCAAACCCAGACTGATCCATCAGATTACCAGATGGAGCAGCACAATTTGTCACTCCAGAGAACGTGCCTCCACTGCTCTAGAGTCCAGTGGCGTTGTGCTTTACAGCACTGCATCATCTGAAGGCCACTGAGTAGTGATTGACTGGCGACCTATGACTATCCACTGACCGTGTTTCCTCACTTTACATGACCTCCAACTTGGTGGCTGAGCTACTGTCATTCCCAATCACTTCCACTTTGTTAAAACATCACTGACAGTTGACTGGAATAATTAGGGTTGAGGAAATTTCACAACTGGACTTGTAGCACAGGTGGCATCCTATCACAGTACCAGGCTGGAATTCACTGAGCTCCTGAGAGCGACCCATTCTTTCACAAACGTTTGTAGAACAAGCCTGCATGCCTAAATGCTCTCTTTCATACACACCTGGTCATGGAAGGCCATGCTTTTAGTTATAATGCTCGTTTGGCCCAGGACTCTGTCTGATCTGGGCTTAAGATGTCAAACCTTCTTTGTCACTTCTTCACTCAGAACGTCTGTATTTTTCACTGTTACTGTGACCTAACTGTCGTTTACTACACATAAACTGCTTGCGCTATTTTAAATGATGTGGTCCAATGCTTCTCCCATTGGGTGCATGTCTTTATTTACTAAATATTGTATTTGAAAGTGATATGACCCCATAGATCTAACACTGATTGGTCTGCTGAGCAGGACAGAGCAAACTGGATGCTTTTTCTCCCTCTCTCAGGCAACCACATGCTTTAGCTTGCATGCTATAATCTGGTGTCAGGAAAGTCCTATCAATACGAAGGAAATTCCTGGATCTGTTGGGAGACTTCCTAAACATCCAGGGAGTCGGCTTTGACTTCATCTCCCGATGAAAGTGGTTTTTCATTCCAGGTTTTAACTCTTAGATGTAGTCTGGGTGAATTCACCTCAGTTCATTCAATCAAAGTCACAAATGAAAAGCAAGGTTAAAAAGAAAGGTAAATCTGACTTCTCAGCGACAAATTGAAGCACACAATGCTGGATTAATATACAATGCTGGGTTAATATATTTAATTTTTTTATTTCATTTCCCAATTTTTTGACAACATAATTGGCATCTCTTTAAGGAGAAGGAATAATACTAGGGCAAAACAAAAAAAAATCTGATTTTTTTTCCAAACAGAAAGGGAAACCATCCCTTCCTATTCGATACATGAGTAATTTACCTGTACCATCTATTTACTGTAATGCACAATCCATCAAAAAAATGTAAAGTATTTAGCCAACCTGAGCTACAAGCAGATAGAACAGCAATGACAAAGACAGGACAGACGACAGGTGTACATACAGCTGTAATAGTAGCAGTACAAGTAATGTTACATAAATGGCAAATATTAATATTTATCAAGGAATTGATGCATCTCGTACATTGTGGCTGCACCCTCAGCTCTATTTCTAGCTCTGCGACGTGAGGCCATTATAAAACAATTTACGCACGGACATGACATGATCCACCATGTCAGATTGTGTGTCAATCACCAAAGCAAACTCCTTGAAGTTGTATAACTAAGCTGTATAATAGCGCAGAGGTAATGTATTTATTTGACGCTAACTTAAAGGCTTGCAGGAGGCTCGTGGCCAAAAATCAGTCATCCCTCTTAACAAAACACAACAAAAGGCAAAATGCAAAGACAATTAAAAATGAAAAAAGTGCAAGAACAACAAGGAACTGATTCAGATTGGCTTAAGACACAACAGCAACCTAATTAAAACCAACAGACGAAAGAAAAATAAAAGGAAATCAGAGAAAATAGGACACAGACATTTAGCCGGTATCGTCTCAAATCACGGAGAATCTCACAGGCATCTCGAGTCCCCATCTTTGAACATGGCTCCATCGTGCCCAGTCAGTGTGAGAGTCAGGGGCCACAGGCAGAAAAAATAAAAACGGGCAGGAGATCACACACTGTCACTGTCACACACTGGTGGGGGGAGGAGGGTGGAGGTGGAGGGGCTGGGGCTGGGGCTGGGGGTGGGGGTGAGGCCAGAAGAGGTGTCGTTCTTCCATTATGTGATCTTTGGGCACTGGATGAGTACATTAACATATTGATTTGTGTACTAAGTGGAGGAAGGGGGGGAGATACATCCATGTGTAGCGTATTGTGTGAGGAGTGGGGCTGGCTGTTTCCATGGAATGAAGAAGGATGTGAAGAGGAGGAGGAAGACTTGTAGGGAAAGTCCTGTCCCAGGGATCAAGGTGCATTTCGAAGTAATGTGACGGGGTGTTTCTTAAAAGCCAAGAGAGAAGATGGTCCGAGTTGTCCCTCAACAGTTGCAGCTTTCCGCCGACGGCTTAGCTCTGTCATTCCTATCCAGTTTTATGGGCTGTGGGAAATCACTGTGCAGCTCCTCCTCTGCATCCTGGCGGGAATCACATGACAGAAAACAATCAGCACAGCAGGAAATGACAAAATCGCACGCCACTGCCTGCTTTTGCTTTTCTTTTCGAGCTAGAACTTTGAACTCACTTGTTTGAGGGCGTTTCGTGCAATGGTCTGGAATGCCAGTTCCACATTAATGGCTTCCTTGGCGCTGGTCTCAAAGTAGGGCATGTTGTTCTTACTCTGACACCAGGCCTGGGCCTTTTTGGCACTCACCTGCATGTATCAGGACGAAGAGATCGATCAATAACCCGGGGTAGAAAATAATGAATTAAAAGTCGTGTGATCATAGACGTGTTATAAACACTAACCTGTCTGTTCTCCAAGTCAATCTTGTTGCCCAGCACCACAAACGGAAACCTCTCGGGATCTCTGGGACTGGCCTGGATCAGAAACTCGTCCCTCCAGCTGTCCAGTGTTTTGAAGGAGGCCGGGGCGGTCACGTCATACACGAGCACACAGCAGTCTGAGCCACGGTAGAACGCAACGCCCAAAGACTGGAACCTCTCCTGGCCTGCTGTGTCCCAGATCTGCATCAAGGAGACACGAGGTCAAACTGGAAGATCAAGATCAGGTGAGGACACGGCTACAAATAGTGCGTGGTGGAAAACACGTGTCGACTGGCACAACTTATCCAGTACCGCATTAAAGTCTATTATCATACAATGCTCTGGCCTGCTTAGGAAGACAAATCTCTACTCAAACTTTTATCCCTTCTGCCATTAGGCAGGTGAATGCTAATTTTAATGAGAAGCTTTGTTCTTGTCACTTATTTATTCACTTATTTAGTTACTTAGATATTTGTGCATATACATGATATCACTGTTGGGAACCATGAGTTGAAATGATTTACTGAGAGTTAAGTGTAAGAGTTTTGTGTCCAATGGATGATTGTTGTGTGTTGTGCTTTTAATAATAACATAATGTTAATAATAATATTATAGTAAAAAAAAAACACCCTCTTGTATTTGAATGTGTATCAGAATGTATCAGAATAAAAACACTTTAGATATTATATACATGTATATATACATATATACACACACACACACACACACACACACGTATTTGAGGTTGATTGGGAACCAAAATAGTATAGACCGGCCCATCTCTAATAGTATATCAATTTTTTAAGAAGCTCTTGAACACCCAATTCTCCTGAGCATATCTTCTCCTAACTTGACCTTATTTATCATGGACCGCATCCTTCCTCCTTCTTCTTCTTCTTATCTACTGTGTAAACTTTGGTCTTGTATTACTACTTGCGCTATTGCACCATCTGAAGAATGTAGGCCACTGTTGACTTTCACACTCACTGTTATCTAGCTCAAATGTTTTTCTTCTACTGAATCTAAGTCTCTTTGAATTAAATGCATCCACTAAATTACTACATGAAAACATTAAGGACTTGACTCTGACTGTACCTGCATCGTGACGATCCGGTCGTCCACCACCACCTCCTTGGTCAGGAAGTCTGCTCCTATTGTGGCTTTGTACTGGTTGCTAAACTTCTTGTTCACATACTGGTTCATGAGGGAGGTCTTCCCAACGCTACGAGGAAAGGATAGTAGACAATGTGATTAGGGATGCTGCTGAAAACCATCACCCTTATGTTATGTTGAAATTTTGGATGGTTCTCATTAACTAGTGCAATCAGTGTCACTTGGGAGAGGTGAGGAACTGAGAGGAACCGATAGTGAAAAAGAACGAGACCGAAGTGAAGGAAGTGAGAGATAGAGAATGAGATTTTTCAGATTTAAATAGGAATAAAGTTTACTAAATTTAACATTTTCACAACAAATGGATCAGTGTTGCCAAAAACATGCACTTCTTTATATATAACCACAAATAGAAACCATATGCAAAGGAGAGCAGGAGAGATATAAAAGCAGAGGCAGAGAAAGAGAGAGATTTGTGAAAATGGGAAAAGTGTCTCGTTTGACCTAAGTGAGAAAGGCGATTTAACATCACATCCTTGTGTCAGTTTTCCATGTCGTTAATCAATACATCTCCTAACAGATGTGCAATCTGAAAGGGGATATGCGGTTGTAATTGTATCTGTATTATATTGATTTTTATCTAAATACAAGTGGAGTAGGTGGACTCCAGAAAACAATTATATATAACCAGCGTCCAATTCCTGCCATAGTAGACAATTAAAGAAATAATACATCACAGTTTTTTGCATTATGATGTACTACTTTGCAGAGTTTGTTTATCAGTGACCCTGATCTAGTCTGATGAAACCTGAGAGTAATTAAAACATGGTTGTAAAGCAGCAGAAGTGTAGCAGCAGGGAGCAAAGTTCTGCCTGGAGACAGTCTATGTCAGAGCCTCCTACCAAGAAGGAAATGACACATCACACACGGATTTCCCCACTCTGGGACTAATCGAGGATGATCTTACTCTTTTACTTTTCAGTGAATGGACTCAGCATTCATCTCATTTTATTGTTTCCTACCCAGTGGTGATTTCCTACTCTGCAGTAAAGGTTTTAAAGAGACACACAGATGTGACTATGCCATGTGGCTTGACTCACCCTGAATCCCCCAGGATGATGACTTTCAGGAGTGCTTTCTTCCTGGACGACATCCCCACACCTATATGAAGACTTCACAAACAAGATGAGCACAAACACACAACATCTTCATTACACGACATAACAACCCAGCTCCTAATTTCTCATGCTTCACGGACAACACGGTCGGTCGATACAAAGGAGAGTCTTTCTCTTTAATGCACAAAGGCCCTTTTGGGAAAATGTTAGTCTACAAATTTGCGTATAGAGTTCCTTGCAGCCGGATTTGAATGCCATTCATTCCAGTCATGTGCTTTCAAAGCTGTTGGGCAAATCACGAGGAACACACAGCTCTTTCTCTCTGACACACCACAGGAAGTTACCTCCTCGCGAACAGACTCTGCATCCAAACCAAACGACACGTCACCTACGACGGCGTGTGTGTGCGGAGCTCGGCGGACAACAACCAAACAGCCTTTATCCTTTATGTGTGATTTTCACACTGACAATATAATTCTAGCGAGGCCGAGGCACTATATTTGACAATCTGTTGCTCTAATGCTATATTGCTTAAACCCCCCCCCAAAAAAGCATGATAAATGTAATCTGAATTAGTCAGACTCAGATGTTACTTTGAGGAAAAGTTGTAGCTCATCATTAGGCAATCAGAGTAATCTGTGAACAAAGCAGCGACATGGAAAAGGTCTCTAACAAGTGTGACTGGCCAAATATAGTTTTGTCAGCTCGCCGGATTAATGTAATACAAGTTAACAGAAATTAGAAATGAAACAGAAATTCATATGCCTTCATATGCAAGGTGACTTTTCAGGCTTTTCTGTGTGGACCTTGAATTTTCTCCCTGTGTCCGTTTGGCCTTTTTCCAGGTACTTTGATTTCCTCTCACACAAAAACATGCATGTCAACTGGAGAATCTAAATTGCTCCTATGTATGAGGGTGAGAATGAATGGCGTGTGTGTGTCCTGGGACTGACTGCAGACCTGTACATGCTGTGTTGTCTACACCCAATGTAAACTGGAGATCAACTCCAGCAGATGTGTGAAACCGTCAGGTTCAAAGCAGGTTAGACGATAATTAAAAATAAGCTTTAAAACACACACGAGGCAATAAGAAGTCCTTGTTCAAAGCACAAAAGTTATTTTGGGTGTGAGCCCTAGCAGGTTATTGATGGACGCGAACCACAGAATATAAGAGTTCAGAGACATCACCTTCTTCATTCGACAATGAATCAGCAGCTTGTGTCGACCTGTAAAAAACTTCCTCCTTAGACGTTGTTTCTCCTTTTGTTGATGATTCACAGCAAACTTTCATTTTCAATTACACCTTGATAACTGCCTCCTCAGGTGGAACATACTGGCCAACTTATCTTGGTTTCTATTTTAGTCCTCGTCTGTCTTGTTTTCTCCTCACTCGCTCTTTTCTGGTCCTCTTCAACACTTCACTTCCCATCAGGAGCACAAAAGCACACTTTGGATGAAGTGAGCACAGCTCTTCACTGACTACCACACTGTGTAACGCGGATTAGCTCACTGAGGCACAAACACAGAGGAACAGGGAGGAAACCCAACTCACTTCTTTAACCTTTGATAAAGAGGAGTACATTATGCAGAGATATTGATCACTAAAAGCCCATTATCATCTCCGACTGGAGGTTGGAAATCGGATCGTTGTTGAAGAATAGACACCAGCATTTACTTAAAACATAAATACACTCACATTCATATTTCTAGTGGTCATGAAATAAAATTGTCACAGGCTGGACTTATCAGGGTATCAGGGCAACAGGGTGTCTTGGTGAATAGAGCTGTCACCTCACAGTCTGAATGAAGACCTTTCTGTGTGAACTGCATGTTCTCCTCATTCTCCAGAGTCTCTCCACAGAGACTCTAAATGTTGGTGTTGAACTCTATATCGCCAGTGTGACAGTGAATGGTGTGTGTGTGTCCAGGCTTTGATCTCTGATCTTTTCCCTACATGCACAGGAGACAGAGACAAGCAGACACCTGGCCACACCACTGGGTATGAAGCAGGTGAGATGATAGAGAGATGGACTGATAAATTAAAACTATGAAAACATAGTTGTCACTGGCAAGAGCAGTGGGAATTCACAAGTTTCTTATGATATGGATGGCATACATAAACACACACACGTTCCCTAATGCCTGTGGATGTCCTCACCAGCCACTTAGAACTCAAGAAGCCTTGTTGTCAAGAGGTGAAATGCTTTCTGGACGCTACCAGGAGTCCAATTGCCACGACTCTGCAACTCCTTACATGTTTCCCAATGCAACAGCCATCTCCATGCGTCATGAAGGTTAGGCCACATTTAAGTTCCCTGGTTAATGTGAGCAACAGATGGTCCACAGACTTGGTCAAAATCTGATTGCAAAACAATGACCATAAAGTGCAATTACATTACTAAACTACAGCAAAACATGATTTGGGGTCATGACAAATTTACAACACACACTTTACTATAAAACATGAAAAGGAGAAAAAATGTTATTGTTGGCTGAAACAAATCTATACCCAAAAACACACGCGCCTAAAAGTTGTGGAAACAAGCTGAGGCAAAAATTAGACACAGATGTGTATGCTACCATGTCAACTGTGAATAAAAAAAAAAAATCTCAGGAATTTAACTACTGTTAACAGAACTGGCCTTGAAAAGGTTATATTTGAAGAATCAACGCTGGATAAGCCAAGCCTGTGATTGAATAAATGTTGGATTAGAGCTGCAGACAAGGCAGGTCAGAGTCACACTCATAAAGTATCACGAGATCAGTTTGTGCTGTGATAAAAGCTACAATAACATGGCCCATATATGTCACAGTCCGAAGGTTATGCAACTCGTACGATATAAACTCAATTAAGGTTTTGCTCCAGGGGCGGGAAAAGTTACGATGCCAGACACTCACGACTTTTGTACTTCAATTAAAAACAGAAATAAAACACTTACAGTGTGTCTGTGTCTCAGGTTACATTTCAGTGCAGTAAGACGTTTCCTTTGACACAAGTAACAGGCGTTGGCACCCACAACAGATTATTGAAGTATTAAAGTACCTGTGAGTCAGAACGTGAAACATCCGTCCATTATTTTTATCCTTAACCTTGCTGTGGGTCATAATGACCATGATGACCTCTTCAGTGACACTTCCCTCCATTGTCTCTGACCTAAAATCTAATGATTACTCCAAGAGCTTACGTAGGTGCAGATATACATGGCTTAGCAAACTGTTTCCATCCAGTTTCTTGATTGCATACAGAAACTTATCAGTAGGCATCCTTCTGACAAATGAAAAACATCAAAAAAATGAACATTTTAACACAGAATTATCATCCATCCATTCCTTATCTTGCCCCCCTTCGTACCCAAAGATATTAAGGGGTTTGCTGGAGTTTATCTCAAGCTCACATGGGTGAAGGCAGAAAATACACCCTGTCCATCACAGGACTCATACACTCACCCTGAGGGGTGATTTTAAGTCTCCATTTGGACCCAAATGTGCATGTCTGTGGACTGTAGTGGGGTTGGCTAGAAGACCTGGAGAAAACTTATGCTGACCCAGGGAGAAGGTGAGTCAAATCCTCCTCTCTCCACAGTGTTGCCCTAAAGTGAAACATCTCTGAACTTCATGAAACAAACACATCTTCAACAAAAACTCATAGTCAGAGCACTTAAGCACACATGGATTTTTATAACCCACATCACATCTAATTAATTAATTTATCCTCTAAATAGATATGAAGTGAACCCCGTTTTCTCGACCTGCATGAAAGTCAAAAAGCAAAGCTTTGAAAGAGAGCAGTCTCCACACATTTTGACTATATACTCGATTTCCAGATTATGCTGAATCCGAGGTTGTTTTTCTTTTGACAGACCCAGAGGAGACCCCTAAACACCGGCCTTGTTTTTACCAACCTGCTGCTGGAGCTTCTTCCAAAAATAACAACAATAACAGAATAACAAAATAAAACACTGAAACCACCACACACCTTCACATCGTTTGTCTTCATAATCGGGCAACAGAGGAACTGACGAATGAAAATATCGTAAATGTGAGACGAGGGGCACTTACTATCAGCTGGAAGGACGTTGGAGAGGAGATCTCTGGACCCGGGGCACAGCTGTTATTGTTCGGTGCTACTAGCCTCACTAGCCGCCTCGCTAAGTGCTGAATTCGTTCAACGGATGGTAGTTTTAACAAAATCTTGTTTCGGATGTGCACAACTGTGGTGTCTCTTGAGCGAGCATTAAATAAAAAGCAATGTCTGACACTGTCGAGGTAGTTATTGGAGCGAGTGTGTAAATTTGTTTCTCTCTGCTCTGTCTTGCCTGTGCGATATACCCAGCTGCTCTGTTCCCCTTTCACGTCCTCCTGCTGTGACGTCACGTCACGTCACAGACTGGCAACACGAAGCCCTGCCCACCCACCCTGTGTTGATTTGAGCAACCGTAGAGTGCCTTAAAGCATGTGTGTCTATACATAAATGTGTGTGTGTGTGTGTGTGTGTGTGTGTGTGTGTGTGTGTGTGTGTGTGTGTGTGTATTATATACTTTACTACTACTTTACTATTACCTTACTATTTACTGTATTTACCTCACTTTACACGCTTATCACAAACTTTCTAGTACACGTATCATGTATATACTATCTCAGTGATCCTCTTGTTTCATATTGTTCTATTGTGCTACACTATTGGAAAATTTCCCTGAGGGAGCCATCCCAAAGGAACAAATAAAAGAAAGTCTGAAGTCTACTATATACTATGTATTATATACTTGCAATGATTTCTTTGAACTGTTAACTTTGCTAAGCCTGTATAGTCGTTAGATAACGTTATTGTAATCTCATAATTTCGTAATCATAGTGTTGTAATATTTTCTCTTTAAGACTTTAAGACTTAAGTGAAGCAAACTACAGGCAGGGGCTATTCGGGGATCAGAAGTTTAGGGGTGCTGAGCAGCCAGACAGTTGCCAGCAAGGCAAGATGAAGCTCACGTTTTACATTTTAAAGCTGTTAAAGCTTAACAGTGGTGTATTTTTCTTGTTAAAATATTACATTTCAACCATGTACCGTATGGTTTTGACACTTATATAGCTTGTTAAAAAATACAGTATTTAGAGTCTCAAATTGTAGCTGTGCTGGGATCCGCTTTAGGGGTTAAAATGGACTAGAAATGTCTTTGCTAACAGGTGACTAACTGATTTGCCAATTTACTAAACAATATTCACTTTATATGCACAAACTTTGTGAAGAGGATAATAAAAGTTGATAGCCCTGAAATTGTAGGCTATAGTAAAATTGTGGAAATGGACGAGGCAAAGGCGCACTGCTCGGCTTGAGGCAGGATCCTATCATCCAATCAAAACATAGTATTTCTCGTTGCCAGGTAAAATAGCAATGCTGTCATCACGCTACCCACAAAAGTGCGCGAATTCTGCGTTTGCATGCGCGAGACAACGAGTTGAAAGTAGAAGCCTACGTTCAGGTAATCACCTTTTTATTAGAGTAGCTGTGTGTTAAAGTCGAGGATCTATGCAAGATATTAGTTTTTATGACTATCTTTTAACTTAACTTTGGACAGTTAGGGTTAATGAATGACTTGTAACAAGGCAAATGAAGGCTCACACACACACAATAAACAAGCATGGATGAGGATGAGAGAGAGGTAGAATGATAGAGGTGCTAGGACAAGGAGAGACAGGTAGGGTGGGCAGGTGGTGGAGAACAACAGTAAAACAGTGAACTAGTTAAATTAATTGAATTTGAATTAATGCTTTATGACAATAATTCACAAGATATCCAGTGTTAGAGGGAGAGCTTCATCTGTGGAACTTAATCTGGTTCTGGAAAATGGAAAACTTATGTTATTATGTATTTAGTTGCATATTTTAATAAAAGTCAGTTAAAGGCAATAATAGCAAGCAGTGTTTATATCCATATAAAGACTATGGCCCAACAGATGTTGCAGGGGTCTGTTGGCTCTTATCTCCAGCTAACATAGAGAAAAGGCAGGAAATAAAACATTCAACAACACATTTCCAGATACACTCACAGCCATTGATTCACACTGACACTGAGGGGCAATTTAAAGCCTCCACTCAACCTTAATGCAGGTTTTGGACAGTGGGTGAATAGTATCTTTCCAAAGAAGAAGAAAAAAAACACTCATTACTCAGCACACCGAGTAAATCTGGAGATGATCTTCTGATCTTCTGAGATGCCTCCAAAATGTTCTCCTGAGTGGGCTGAGATAACCGTGACAGCGTTATCGAGACTATTGTGCTATTGGCTGAGCAGTGCACCTCATGACCTGATAACTTATCGCAATGAGTAAGTGTCCTTTTAAAAAAAGAAACAGCAATTGAGATGAAAGTCTCAAGATCCAAGCAGCAACATCTCTGAAGCTTTTGATCATGTTTTTGTTTCATTGACATTATCGTTTTTATACAGTCGTGTGATCAGCAGCCCGGAGTACAGAACGTCTTGTGTGCTGCTTTATGAGCTGTGAGGACCGCCTGTTATTTATAAGTCGATGATCTTACCTAAATGAAGTTTGTTCAGGGGTTGTTCAGAAGCTGGAATTTTATAATTAGACCACTTACTTTAATCTAATTAGCCCCACATTCACAGGATGGTAATTGACAATTTGAATTGGGAATGAGACGAAAAAAAGGATTGAATTAAGTTCAAAAACTGCACGTTTCTGATTCTAAATTGGGCCTAGGTGTGAGTCTGAGAGCGAATGGTGTGTGTGTGTGTGTGTGTGTGTGTGTGTGTGTGTGTGTGTGTGTGTGTGTGTGTGTGTATGTGTGGGCTTCTGGTGATGGATTGATGACACGTCCAGGATGTATTCCCGGCTTTTACCCTATACGTATGTCAGGCCGCCATGATATTGCTTGGCTTAGATTATGGAATGGATGGATGGATGGATGGATGGATGGATGGATGGATGGATGGATGGATGGATGGCTAGATGGATGGATGGATGGATGGATGGATGGATGGATGGATGGATGGATGGATGGATGGATGGATAACACTCATTGTGTGATTATACGAGCTGGTTGTATAGAACATTTGATAGAGAATTCACACTTGAATCTACTCTAAACAGTTTATAGCCAGTTCTTTCAATTTCAATGAATCCTGGACTTCTTCTTCTTGGAGTCTGCAGTCTGGCTCGTGGGCCTGGCTGGTTCAGTTTGGTCACTTGAAGTGAATCATCATGGTGAGACAGCAGGGAGCTGTGCAGGTTCCTCCACTAGAGGACAGTCTCCGCTCACTTCGCAGTGAATGGACCTAGTAAACTGGCATTCCCAGACGTTTAGCCACACATTTATATTTCGGACCTCTGCAGAGCGAAGCAGCACTCTGGTGGTGTTGACGTCGTGCTGAGAAAGTGTAAAGGTCAAAGATAGGTGAGCGATCTGATCCTGTGATACTTCAAAGGCCGTCTTTGTCCCCTGGACACAAAAACATAGTGTTGTAGAAACATGCCATGATGAGAAAGCAGGTCAGCTTTTACAGCCTTGTCTGCAGACTGTTAGACCATGAGAAAAATGCATTTGTGCCATGTGTGCACGTGCACGAGTGTGCGCACGCATATGTGACAAGCTTTTTTTAGCCAACATTTCTAAAAATTCCCTTTTGGTGCATCTACATCTACATTTGTAGTTATTCCATCGCAAATAATAGAAAAGCTTGACTTTAGATATATATGTACACAAGGTCTGCTATTATTATAAGAGACATGATGATATGAAAAGCTAAAAAACAAGGAAATGATGCTTATTAGGACAAAATGTCACTGAAAACTCCTCTCCTAAAGAAGTCTTGAGCAACCTAAATGTATGGAAATTGATTCTTTAAGTTTAGCATATTTTAGCATTACAGGTTACAGGTTTCACATGAATTGAAAAAAATCAGATCACATTAGTCACAGTATATTTGATTGACCTGCGGTATTTACTATGCTGCACAGTATGCTGAATGTACATAATTTTATGGTGTGTATATATTTACTTTAGAGGGTTATTATTAGAAAAAATAGCTAGATAAGACAACATTTTCATATTATGAGTACATTCGCCTAAAACAGCATTGTGATTGTTGATTTAACAGAAACTTACTGTATAAATCTCATGTGCCAAGAGCAATGTGTGTGAATGTGCAAACTCAGGATAGTGATCTTGACTCCTCTCGGTATCTTCAAAGACTCTTGAATCTTATAAAGAACAGCCCGGGCAGCCGTTGAATCCTCAAAAGAACTGGTAAACAGAGATCTCATCTTGATTTTCCTCTTCCTCCGTGTTCATGCAAAAGCGTGTCCGCATGTGTTTGTGTTTGTGCTCCTTGTTAGCGGGAGTGTGGCCCTGCAGGATCCTGATGACTGCTGTTTATAGTGAAATTCCTGCCTTCTCGCTCCTATTGAGAGTCGAGTCTTTATGGCCTCTTTGGAACTCAGTTTGTAAACACAAACACTGCAACACAAAGGGACGTGAGTGACAAAGTGTCACATGGGAGGAAAGGAGCCACATACTTTAAGCATCTGCTGCATTTTCATCTCTACAAACAAGGGTAAGGGTGGGAGGGTGGATGAGGGGGGGCTGCTCAAAATAAGTGTAGGAATCTTTGGATGAACAGAAAAATGTATGTTGACCTGAAAACACACAAGAGCGTGAGAGAGAAGTGCAATGACTGAGGCAGGTGTAGAGCACATCCACAACAACAATTAAAATGTTAAAACTTTGTGCATGCACATGAGCTGCAGATAGAGCTGGATATCTCTTCATATTCTTGCTGCATATATGTGTGTGTGTGTGTGTGTATGTGTGTGTGTGTGTGTGTGTGTGTGTGTGCACGAGTAAACATGCACCACTGTGTGTGGCAGTGTGGGAGTTGCAGAGACAGAGAATGAGATGAGTTAAGGAGATGGACAGATTGTGTGTGTGTGTGTGTGTGTGTGTGTGTGTGTGTGTGTGTGTGTGTGTGTGTGTGTGTGTGTGTGTGTGTGTGTGTGTGTGTGTGTGTGTGTGTGTGTGTGTGTGTGTGCATCAGGGGGTGGGTGCATTAGCCCGTGTCAGACAGCAAAGAGTGCCGCAGTTATCTAGGAATCTGAGCCAAAGCAACCTCACTAACAGAGAGAGCAGGAGAAAGAGGCGGACCGGGAGGGAAATGAGCTGAGGGAGGACGAGAAAGAAGAAGAGGATGAGAGGAGGCCGATGAGTGGAAAACAAGACAGACAGGGACGACAAAAAGACAGATCCAAAAAGACAAACGGGGAAAAAATCCTCCACATGAGGACACAGCAACCGTGATATAAAGGAAAGTGAAAGTTTGCTGAGAATCATCACCAGCAAGAGGACAATCTCCAGACTGGGAAGACAGAGGATTTCACAGCCTGGGACAGAGATCAAAGATCATTTTCCCATGATTCCATTCAGCTCTCTGAGTCTGCTCCCTCTGCTGTCGCTGTACGTGGGAGCCCTGCTGTCCTCCGATGCGTCTCCGGCCTGCACACACCCTCCCTGCAGGGACAGTCTGGTGGCGGCACCCGTCCAGCCTGGCACGGGTGCAACAGCGGGCGCTGGGGCCTGCGAGGGTCAAACCGGGACAGCGGCCTGCAGGATTGGGGTCTCGCTTCCTGCCATCTCGGACGGTCCTCGCCGGGTGGACCACAGGCACGACATTCCACAGCCAAAGGTAAAATACATCACTTATAGAGCAGTGGGAGGTCATGTGTTTTACCTGTCCTGTCATCTTCAGGTAGCTCTGAGAAAAAAAAGCTTTCACAACCTATAATAATCTTGTATTTCTGAGCTGCAGTTTTGGACACACTGAGCTTTCCTTCCTCCCTGACCGTGCACGCATTCCAGGGAGACTGAGCGGTGCACTATGAGGCACCAAGTCCTTCCTCATGGGACACTAAACTTAGCACCACCTAACAGACATGGAGCAATGACAATCAAAGAAGGGATAAAATTAGGTGAGCTTTAAAAATGTCCTCATCATATGGTTGTGATGAGCTCATGCAGCAACAGGTGTGCGGGGGACTTGATTACAATGGCTGACGCAAGTGTAAGAGATGGAGTGAGAGTAGGGCTCAATTAATAAAATAACTGACTTTTATGAACTCATTTTATGATTGATATGAACATTTAAAAAGATCGTTTTTTAATAGAAATTCTCTGATATTACAATGTCTATGTTGTCTGTGCCCAGCAGTCTGTCACAGCACACACACCATTCATTTTCATAGACAGAGGAACAATTAAGAGTCTCCATCTGCCCTGAAGATGTTCAGTGTTGGAGGACACTGGGGAACCCAGAGAAAACACCTTCAGACACAGGGAGGAACATGCAAACTGCAAGTCAGACCTTCAGCACTTACCACCATGTCAGTTCTCTGATATCATCTTCTTAAAGCTGAATATTTTCTGCTCTGACTGGAAACTTCATTTATTGAAGTTGGGAGGGACTTCATCATGAACTTGTGAAGCATTTGTTTGTTTTCTGTTTGTTTTTAAAAACTTGATTGTTGCAGGTTTAAAATGCCACCGTGCAGTAGGTGCAGTACATTATTGATCCTCTGATTAAAATGATTTCCTCTGACTCGATCCTCACTTTCCAAGTGGCAACATCAACAACACAAACACAAATTTTCATGCTGTGCCTCATGCACTCATGAACGCTGACAAAATGTCAGTCTAGAGTGACCCGGCGAATGCTATCTTTGCAGACTGGAGGTGTTAAAGAGCGTCTGGTCCAGCTGCAGCGCTGCATGCGCTCTCTCCAGGAGACCGGGAGCCCCTGGGGTCACGGGGGCCAGGACAGCAGCTCCCTGGGGGCCATCCTGGCTCTGATGGCAGCCGTACTGACAGAGTGTGACCTCCACTGTCACAGCCAGGCTCTGGGGGCGATGGCCAAACGACTGGGTGAGACCAGCACACGTTTCTGCCCCCCTCTCCACCTCTACCACCACCACCACCTCTGCAAAACACACAGACAAACGCGCACACACACACACACACACACACAAATGCCAACACAGTCGCTCCCCCACACATAGTAAACAGAACCTCAATGAAGCCTGCTAAGTGTCGGTCATAGGTGAGTGCATAGGAATTTAACTGCACAGAGAGGGATGAGAGGAACTACGTACACTTTTTTTCTCGTAGACCATCCTCATTTGTAGTTCTCGGATCGTGGTTCAAGCTAACATCAGAGCACATCAGAGAAACGTCACTCCTCGCTGTCTTCATGAAGCTCTTTGTCGAGAGCGCCACCTCTCCTCTCACTCCTTCCCCCTGCTCTGCTGCTACACCCTCTTAGTGCTTAAAGGGGACCTAGAGTGGTTGAATGGAGTTTTTAATTCTCAATTTACATCTTGTACACCTGCACTTTTCCATGGGTATCTACCAGCAATTGTCTTGTTGTGAAAATGTTCCTGCACCGTCTCAAAGTCTCTTGCACATCTCAGTCCACACTGATCTTTCATTTATTTCATTGCATTACTTGGCATTTTATTATATGTTTTGTCATTTGTTTTGTCTACGTGCCATGTATTTAGCAATTAAACATTTGAAGTCGAGTCTGAAGTATTAAGTCTGAAATCTGAAGTTATTGAACGCTGGCTTCATCAGAAACGTCTTTTTTATTTAGTGTAAATTTCACACTTATCTGGCAAACACATGAAATCTGTCTTGCTGGCAACTCACATAAATGATCTGGGTACTTCATGTTCCTTGCTAAGTGAAGTAGCTTAGCAACTTCATCCTGAACTCAGCGGTTACTGGAGTGACACGGGTGGAGCGTGTTCACATCCAGCCTGATGTGTTTGAGCTGGACTCAGAGGAAGACTCAGATACTGAGGAAGAGCCATGAGCACTGCATGGAGACGGGTACAGACAAATTCATTCAAAGTTGGGAGTCAGTCCGGGTTGGTTCACATCACATTGCCTTTCTGTTTGGATTATGGTAATGTCTTTAGATGTGCTGCACGTCTTTGGTTATTATTCCACAGTGCCAGTTGCTTTATGACTGACCTCTGCATTCTTGTCGTTCCGTAATCTGAAAATGAAAAGTAGTTATTGTTAATGTGCATGAGACACAGACAGACACACACACTGTCTGGCTTTCGGTGAGTCTTTGAAGAGTAATTTAAAGTGCAACCTCTTTGTGGAGTACAGTGCTTCTATTTCTGATATCTGACATCAGTGTGACATGTCTCATCATCACCTTTGTCCGGGCCGACAGAGAGTGCAGCCGTGGGGAGAGAGGGAGAGAAAGACCTGCTGCTTTTTCTGAAGAGCATCACCCAATATCCACCCACAGGTGAGGGGCAATCAGCTGTCGATTAATCACAAGATGAATTAAAAACAAATTTAAAAAATGCATTCTGTGATGTTCTCAGTTGCCCCGTTGGAGCGGTCACATCCTCGGGACTGTGCGGAGATTTACAAGCTCGGGATCAAAGAGAATGGAATCTACACCATCCAGCCTGACCTGCACAAGCCGGCATTGGAGGTATTTCAGATTCACCACACTCATAAAACCCCATGGACGGACCCCCACCCCGCTCCTCTTCTTTTAGAGGTGTCTGTGCTATCTGGGGGGTTGCTAAAATCTGGGCTTTATGATATCAAAGTCTTTGTTTTGGCTCAGGCTAAATGCGACATGGAGACGGCAGGCGGCGGCTGGACCGTAATCCAGAATCGGCAGGACGGCTCAGTGGACTTCAATCGGACATGGCAGGAATACCGCGAGGGCTTTGGCAGCCCTCAGGGAGAGCACTGGTTGGGCAACGCGGCGCTGCACGCCCTCACCTCCGCCGGGCAGCACCAGCTCCGCGTTGAGCTGGAGGACTGGCACCACCAGAGACGTCAGGCGACCTACAGCAACTTCAAAGTGGCTTCGGAGGCCCAGAGGTGAAACTCTCTGCAACAACAGAAAGTGACTCAGTTGATACAGTAAAACCTCTCGCACAGGTCAGGGTTTGACTCCAGCTCCTGCAGCCCGCATGTGGAAGTGTCTTCAGACAAGAAACCGAACCAGAATATTATGTCAGGTCAAAAAAGTACCTCCAAGTGCAGGCTCTGAAGTGTACTTAAGTAAAAACCAAGTATGAATTTCCACTGTACCAACTTGTAAAAATGAGAAAAAAAATGTCTGCAAACAAAATAGGAATGTTTCCTTATTTTATTCACAACTCGCACAGTGTCAGTACAGAGGAAGGAAATTATCAATGGATTCATTTAAAAACAAAAATCACTGGACCCGGTCTGTTTGCTGCAAGTTACATTTCAAGAATAATCAAAACTGAACTGAGACACAAGCACCTGGATAAGTTTTAATAGCTTTGGTACTTTCAATAGTACACTTAACGGCATGGCAGTACAGCCATGGCAGGGAAATGTCTTGCTTTTCAGATTACTGCATGTTTTTTTTCAGTATTACCTAGTTCACCCTTACTCAATATCTTCCCTAAACGATTGATAAACGATTGATAGACCTCTAGTCTAGGATGTTGAAAAAGCAATGAGCCTATTTTGATAATGTGACGAGTAATTAGTACAGAAATCTGTCTTTAAATGGGTCAACAGAGGTGAATGTTTAAAGCTCCTGGACCTTGTGTAGCAGCCTCTACTAAACTGCATGAGTGGGTGTTTGAAAGGGAGAACGGTCTTGTCCATTTACCATTAAATGTTGAGAACATACAGCACAAGGTAGAGTCAGCTCGCAAAGGTCAGATATGAAGTCCTGTGAGACTCCATCATAAGTCTGTCTTTGAGGTTTTCAAGGGGAGTGAAGACAGTCACCTGTGTGACGGTGTATGGCAAATCTAACAGCATCACCATGTCCTCATTCATAGGAAACGCTGGTAAATGACATGGAAGTTTTAAAACAGGTGAACCCTGATCTATGCAGAAACTATTTCATCACCACACCTTAACAAAAGTATTGTAATTCAGTGTTACCATCAGAGAACAAGAATAAATACTCAGTGTCACTATTAATGCTCATCTTCGTTTCAAATTATATGTTTCTGGCACCCTCGAAGGGAACCTATCAACGCAGCATGTCCTCTTGTAGAAGTAGTTTTAGGGAATTACATTTATGTGTGCGTGTGTATGTTTTGTGTGTTATCTCATGGCACCTTCAGTGTCATACACACAACACACAGTATGTCACACCTTTCTCTCTCTCTCTCTCTCTCTCTCTCTCTCTCTCTCTCTGTCTCTCGCAGGTATCGTCTGACAGCTCGGGAGTACTCTGGAGATGCAGGTAACGCTCTGAGCTACAGCAAACGTTACAACCACGACGGCAGGTCCTTCAGCACCTCCGACCGGGACCACGACCGCTACGCGGCGGGGAGCTGCGGTCAGTACTACGGCGCAGGCTGGTGGTTCGACGCCTGCCTGGCGGCCAACCTGAACGGACGGTTTTACCGCGGGCGCTACAGTGGGGTGACCAACGGCATCTACTGGGGCACCTGGTACATCCTGACGGACGGACGGACTGGAGAACGCTACTCCTTCAAGAGGGTGGAGATGAAGACGAGGCCGAGGAACTTTGTAGGAACTGCCTGAAGCTGGGGAGGGTGTGACAGCGACTACGACGATCACAGTTTGGCCTTTTGTGTGGACGCCACTCTGAGTAGAGCAGCTTTCATGTTACTTGTTGGTTACGTGCTGATGGCAGCTAATAGATTATAACGTACATATACAAATAAAATGTCTAAACCAGGGGTGCACAAACCGTTTCAGAGGCCAGAAGCTGAAACCTCCAAGTGGCTAAAATCAAACCCTGTTGCACTGTCGTTTGGAAAAAAAACTCGAAAGGAGAGTTAGAATAAATAACCACTTATACTAGGTGAATCTTAACAGAAGCTGAGTGTGATGTAAAATCCAAGTTAATACAAAAATACAAGGCGAGAGTTTGGTGAAGTACACTGACAGTGAAACGTCAGTGTCCTTGCTCCTGGTTCTTGCCCTGAATCTGACTCCTCCTGTGATTTGAGCTCAAGCACATGAGATTGGATGCTGAATCGTCCCGGTTATAATTTAATGCAGGAAAAAGTTGCTCAGCTCACATGAAGTCAAGTGACCATCTGTGCAAGTGACTGATAATGCAGCCAGTCAGTGTAAAACTGATATTCCCACACAAAACTATTTAAAAGAGCTTGTTAAAGAGCATCTGAGGCATTACTACTGAAACCAGTGTTTGAGTTTAGTGTTTAGTTTCTATGTGTTTAGTTTCTTTGTTTATACCAGAGAGGAATGATAAATACTCCATTAAATCGTTCCAGGCCTCCTTTAAATATTCTCACTTTGCTGTGTAAGGTACCACTACTCAGAGCATCATTGATTTGTAACAATTCTGCGTTCAAAAAGACATTTTTACTGCACTGGAAACACCCAGCAGCCATTTATGATGTAATATTTACAAATTAACTTTCATCTTCATGTGCTAAACTGAGCTTCAGAGTGGCCACTTTGGGCAGCCCTGGTCTATGCATTTATTATCTCTTTTTACATGCATTTTACAAAAATCTAATCTGTATTCAAGAGGCTTCTTTCTGTAAACCACATTTGTACCGTTACCCCAGAATCTGTGGAAGAAAAAGAACTGATACAAAAAACACTGCTTGTAAAAGTTGTTGTTATAAATTTCTAAAATGGCTTTTCTGGTGACCATACTGTGACTCAGCGGTTAGCACTGTTGTCCCACGCCACTTCACCTTTGACTTACACACACTGTGTGTGTGTGTGTGTGTGTGTGTGTGTGTGTGTGTGTGTGTGTGTGTGTGTGTGTGTGTGTGTGAACATGGGTTCTCTGGCTGCTACAGTTTCCCACCACAGTCCAAAAAACATGCACGTTTAGGTCGATTGGAGACTCTAAATTGCCACCAGGTGAAAAGCGTGAGAGTGACTGATGAGCAGGTTTGTGTCCTGCAATGGACTGGAGACCTGGTCAGGGTGTAAAAACTGCCTTTATCCTGCATTAGAGATGTAGACGTAGATGGATAATCGACATTTAAAAGTACTTGTGTGAACTTGTCACCAGGATGCCGGTTTCTAGAACTTTTGGCTGAACCACTGGATTTCAAAAACCTCTACCTAAACATGCATTAAGCTTGATTGGATACTGGCTGGTGTGGTGTGTGGGAGAGGGGGGAATGGTGTGTGTGTGTGTGTCCTGTAATGGACTAGAGACCTGTCGGGGGCATGTTTCCTTGCTTGCACACTCTATGAGCTGGAGATTGGCTTCAGCAGACCGTTACAACACCAGTGGGTAAAAAGCAGGTCAGATAAATGATGGATGGAAGGATTTTAGGTCATGAGAAAAGAGAGAAAACTCAACAAGGAGGTCACCGCGACCTGTTGCAACCCCTTTTACACTCAGGTGACACACAGCTCCTCCTCCGGCTGCATCACCACATCACTCACCGCCCGAGGGCTGATGCTGATTTTTAGATCATCGTTTCTGTTTTCTCACAGACCTCCAGCTGCATCAGCACGGAGCCAAACCCAGAGTTCTCAGTTTGACGCCAAAGAGCCAGAAGCCGTTTTAGGAGAAGCCATCTTTTCTCACTTCATCTTAGCTCACGCTTTTCCCAGGTCTAAGCCTGACACTCCACTGCTGACCGTCAGGAGCTTTGCACCACGAAACCGCCCTCCGCCCACTGCTGTCACGTCTAGCACAGAAACACGCTCTCAGCCTCACCTGCTTTCGGGGTTTGGCGTCAGGCGGGCGGCGCCCTCTCTGACTCTGCCTCACACAGGCTTTTCTGGGAGTTTAGAGTTGGTGTGTGAAGCTGCGCTTGACCGTGTGTGTGTGTGTGGGTGTGAGAGAGAGAGAAAGTGAGTGTGTGTGTGTATCTATTTTAGCAGCGTTCACAAAGAGCTGTCAGTCTTCTCCAACAAGCACGGTGTCTAATATTAACCAGCGGAGGGGTGAACACACATGCACACACACACACACGCACACACATACACACACACACGTGGGCAGACTCTAGACCAGCAACGGTATTTCACAGGCACTACTTACACACATCTCTCTCTCTCTTTCTCATGCACACACACACACACACACACACACACACAATCAGAGCTCCTCTCAGTATATAAGGAGGTGCTCGATGCGCTTGACTTCATTAAAACAAGTGCAGGTAAGAAATGAAATAGCTTGCCATTACGAGAGTTTGAAGATGCCGCCTTAATTATTGTTATGTAGACGCAAGAAGCTCCTTTTCCCCTTCCCTCTGTCTGTCTCACACACACACACACAGTGCAGACAGAGACCAATAAGTAATCAAGATCAATCAGCCATATAGGCCATTATCCATATCAGCTTTCTCATTAGGTTTTGTCTCAGTGTGTCTGTGCCGGTCTTGTGTTTTATTGCTGGAGAAAACACGACACAAGATTGGATTATTTAATGGAGGCTCCGTGGTGTTCTGCCCCCTGGTGGCTCCTGGCCATAACACAGGGTCAAATGGAAACCTTTGTTTTAACTGATCAGGAAACTTCTAACATGTGCAGTGGGCCTGTTTACACTGAGAGTATTGAATACACATAAACACATACTGTTGGTCTGGACAAAAGCAAAAAATCTCAAATTTCCTTGAGAATGATCTAATAGCTCAAATGAAATGTGTCAACATAGATTATCCCTTGCTCATAAGGACAGAAATTAGTAACACCTCATCTTTGTCACTTTGGCTCATCTACACTTTCCCTTTTTGTTTCAGTCTTTGCATCAATTTCAATCAATCACCCACAGAAACAAAAAAAGAGACATTCATCCTTCATTCATCCTTCCGAACTGTGAGCTGGAGAAATCTTAACCATCACCATCAGTTTGTCTTTTCTCCTCTCCTCCTTTTCTGCATCCATCAGTCTTGTTGACAAGGGAGGAACAGGGGCTCAGGGTTGTGTCACCACAGTATCCTGGTATGGTGTCTGGAGTGGGGCGATAGTGGCGTGTGCTGTGGGATGTGAGCTCTGTTGCCCCAGGGCCGGAAGCCCAGCCTGGGCAGCGGTTGGCCTGCACATCTCTCAGAGCAAGACCACGTTGCTCTGAGGGAAGTTCCCCTCTGACCTGTCTCATTTATTACTGTGTACCACACACAGACGTCAGATTAGAGGCTAATCCATCTTTGTACCGCACTGTCTACCCTCACACACGTGCTTATAAGAGGTCTAAGTTCTTGGTATGAACACTGAATAAAGAGGATGCTCACTGATGAGAGATGATCATAACATTCTGAACTAATTCTCAAATAATCAGTGTCTTTAAATGTGATTTCTATCCATCCAGCTTTGATGGCATAGATCTTTACAGATCTAGCAATCTTACTCTGATAAACTTCCTTTTTCACCACACAACTCTTAGTCTGACTTGGGATAAAGAAGAAAACAGCACCCCCCCAAAAAAAACAGCATGTTACTACTTAAATAACCACTTAAGTTACTAAGGAGAAGTGAAGGAAGCAAAAAAAAAGTTTCCAGTGTTGGAAGAGTCACTTTTAACTACAGATTTCAAAATAAATAGCAATGATTGTAATTTTTTATGCATCCCATTAGATTACTCAATGTATCTATTATATTTACTGGTCTAGGAGTCCGATATCGTCTGTGAGACTCTTAATTTACCTTCAATTTCCTGAAGGTAACCTCTACAAGTAACAATAAAGTTTACAGAGTTTCTCTGTGTATCTCTCATGACCCCATTCACCCCATCTCGCTAAACTACTGTGGCTACAAAAACAACAATAAACAACAACAATAAATAACAACAATAAACTTTTACTGGGGACAGTCGATCCCACCACACAATAGCCTGGAAGGATGAAGTTAAGCAGAAAAAGATAAATAGATTTTTATTGATCTAACTGCTTAATTCTTATTTAAACTGGAAAAAAAGAAACTGTCCTTGAATCCACTCATATATTTATATGATGATACATTTCTCCATTGCATGTGCTTTGATTCTCTCCAACAATTTCTCATAGAGCATGAACATGTACAGCTTTTATAAATCCTCTGTTTGAGGTCCATTAATTAACACCAGGTGGCAATGTTGCTTAGAAAAGAGGAAATCTGGCAGCCGATTTTCTCTTCTCTGCTGCCACTTTCACGTGAGAAAGTGCAACTCTGCCACAAACACAAAGAGGCCGAGACGTTTTCTGCATTGAAAGTAAAGAACAATACATATTGTACTCTGTATGTAAATAAACAATGCAGAACAATAACTGGGTCGAACCCAGTATGCCTAAAAGAAAAAAGGGCTGGTGGGAATGTAAATGATGTCATATACGTGTTTCGGCTATAATTCAGCATAAAATAGTTTGGTAAGAAAACAGATACGAAAAGCAGTATCACAGAATCCCTGCAAGGCTGGGAGATATAATAGATAGAATATTAAAATACAATCGTTGTAGTTTTAAAAATTTGGCACATTGTGTTTTCGGCACCATAATTCAGAATGACGGTCAAAGGACAAAACAGAGAGGCAGCAGCGAGGAGAATTCGAGACGTGTAAAGACTTTTTTCCCGACTTCACAGCAGATTTTAAAGGAGGAAAAACGTAGATTATTTACCACCCCGGCTCAGCAGCCGAGTGCCCGCAGCTGCACAAATCAGTGACGTGAGGGCGAGCATGACAAGAGGCGGGAGGAGGCGACGAACTTTTGCGGCCAGCAGTGGAAGGAACTTTTCGCTTCTTAACCTGCCTTCATTGGTGATAAGAGCATGCGCCCTCACTGTCAAGGGTGAGGAGGGTTCAGGGGGAGGAAGCAGGATCGGGTGAGGTTTGAAAGGTGTAAGAGAGTGTAACAGGCCGTTAGAGGCTCCCCCTCCCTGACCACAGAGGCACTGAGAGACAGTGTGTGCCTGCTTTTGATACTCGTCCTCCAAAACCCAGAGAGAGGCAGCGTTCCGTTTGAAACCGGAATTCACCAGAACAAGTGTATCCTGATGTGGTGAGGAGCTGGGGTGAGGAGGGGGGAGGGAGGACACAGAGGGCGCCATGTGGCAGGCCTCACTCCATCTCCTGTCATTTCCAGATCTGCACACGAGACAGGAGGTGAGAGGGGTTTCCAGGGAGGGGAAACAGACATTAGAGGCTGTGCTGTGGGTGAAATCTTACCAACTCACCAACGCTGAATGGGGAAAAAAAAAAAAAGTTGTTTGTTTGTTTATTTTGGTCTTTTCATAAGCAGGTTATTCTGCATCAGTTCTGTGACACAGAACTGGCCAAGACAGCAGCAACACGGCTGCAGTGGGAGCACAACATGAATTAAAATGACATAATGCACTTGCATAAGCACGGACGGGGATTCTGGATATTCCCCCAGTGCTTCAGAGTCGGTGAATGGAACAATGTTTTGACGTTGAAGAGTCAACTTGTTGATTGTTCCAAGCTTTAGAGGTCAGAAACCTAAAAGCTTTGTTTCCCAGTTCAGTTCTTAGTGTGGGAACGATAAATTGCCCTGAGAACTAAGACTGTGACGTCCTTGTTTCCATTTTAAAACAGAAGTTTTTGAATAAAAACGGACTCTACCCAGAATGGCTTTGCAGAAAACAGAAAAATCACACAGCCATTGGTCGAGGTAGTGTATGTGAAACTTTACACTCTCTATAACTTTAATGGCCCAAGTTGTTTTCAATTAACATGTACACACACTTCATCTTCTTCACAACTTTGGTTATGAATGGTGCCTGGTTACACACCAATGTGCCACTGCAGAGGAAGAAGAAACTTGTAACTTAAAAAAAAAATGTTTTAACAACAAAATAGGTCAACTAAAATAATATACCACAGAGACAGCAGGGCATTGTTTTATACGCTCTCACAGTCTCACAGTGACGGTGAATGAGAGCAGACCAGTTTGTCTGAAACTACAGTATTTTCCCAGTGAATTCATTTAAACTTCCTTGTTTGACCGGTTCTCCTTCAGGTGAAAGAAAAACTTCCTTGAAGCATTAAAACTGTTGGTGAAGTCGTCAATGTTCCCAGATAATTAAATCTTAAAACAGCGAGATAAGATGCATAATGTCTCTCAGAGGGAGAAGAGGGAGTTCAAACACAGGGTGATGCTTTCACTTCCTGGTGCCACAGCTGCTTCATCATTGTGAGGGTTTCTTTGGAAATTGCCACCCTTTCAGATATGATGACAATTGTCATCTTGTGGTTTCACTTAGAGGCCTCAAGCTCAAAGATTTCTTTGAAAGGGAACTAGAAAGAAAAAAAACCACACACTTTTACCTTAGCTTTGTTGAATAGTAATAGTCCAGTTAAGATGTATGGTAACTTCATTAATGTCAAAATTCCAGGTGGTGAAATTGAAAAAACGATGAAACTGAACAGAGAAAATGTGACTTAAAGTACGCCTGCAGTGTTAACTCTCCAGGCTGTACCTCCAAAATATGTATCCACCTCTCCTCAGTCGTGCAAGTAAATGAAGGCACACAACTGTGGGGCACTAGTTTGGTGAATTTTCGAGTGAATTGGGAGCAAATACATTTTCTCTCTGGTTTCTCTCTGGTTCTTTCTTCAATTCTGGCTCAAATATATCAAATATATGATGTTTATGCAGTCCATAGCTGTTTTTCTCCAGATACCACTTATTTTGGGAAAAAAATTGCTCAGATACATTCACGAAATATGAAGGAATGTTTAGTCACATGACCTTTCATATGAGTAAGCAGACAGGACCGCTGGTCAGTGTAAAGCCAATATGTGTTTGGCAGATAAGCTTAAAAAAGCACCAGGTCAGTGCAGTAATATCCCAAACCTAAAAACTGGATTGTAAAATGGCTTGTAAACCAGCATCTCAGACTAGTTTTGTCTCATTGTGGTCTTCTCATCACGGTGCAGGTCACAGGGGCTACAGTTTGAGCAGGGAAGCTCAGACACTCCTCTTTCCAGCCACTTCCAACAACTCCTCAGGGAGGATCACAAAGTGTCCTCAGGCCAGCATGGAGATATAATCTCTCTAGCATGTTCTGGGTCTGCCTCAGGCTC
Organism: Karalla daura; assembly: GCA_029224185.1. Classification (NCBI taxonomy): domain Eukaryota; kingdom Metazoa; phylum Chordata; class Actinopteri; order Chaetodontiformes; family Leiognathidae; genus Karalla; species Karalla daura. Next base: position 30,356,219 of record CM055188.1, read on the forward strand.
TCCTCCATGATGGACATGCCTGGAACACTTCCTCGCAGGGTGTCTGTGGGGCATCGTGACCAGATGCCTGAACCACTTCAGCTGGTTCCTCTCAATGTGGTGGAGCAGAGGTTTTACTCTGAGCTCCTCCTGGACATCTGAGATTCACACATTTTCTCTCAGCCCAGCCACCCTACACTCATCTTTTGGCTGAGCTCTCTTTTCTCCTCTGCTTGAGGGAGAATTTTTTTTTTCTTGGGTAAGAACCACGACTTTTGATTTAGAGGTGCTGATTCTCATTCTGCCCACTTCAGACTTGACTTCTGAAAATACAGAAACTGGAGGACCAATAGCAATAAACCATCCACCCCATGCTCCCAGTTCACACCCCAAAGAATACCTCAGGGGATAAGGTTGTAAGCTTTCTCCAGTGCCACAAACTTCATGACGACTGATTTGGTAAACTCTTGGTGATGCCATGGGAACATGAACCGCTTGGACTTGTATTCCACTTGTATTCACCCACTTGTCCACCATTGTCCAATGGGATGCTATCAGTGCTCCCAAAGATGGGAGTTGTTAACCAGCCTGACCTGGTGCTCAGGCAGACGTTCCCAAAAGATGCCCCTCTTTGTTTGGACTTCCCCGGTCTGTCTGATCCAACTCACCATCAGGTGATGATTGGTTGACAACGTAGCTCCTCTCTTCATTCAAGTGTACGGACCATTTGGCCACATATCAGTTGATGCCTAAGGTGTCCTGGTGCATTGGTGGAAACCCTTAACATACTAAAGGGAAAGTATGAGGAGCAAAAAAGTCCAGTAACACCACTGGGCTTCATGTCTGACAGACCTTCCAGTAATTCCCCTCCAGGTTACACAGTTGTCTATGTGAACATTTAAGGCCACCAGCAGAAGAATGGTGTCCCTGGTAGCAGCACTTTCCAGAACCTGTTCCAAGAACTCCAGAAAGGATGGGCACTCTGAACAGATGTTATGCACATACGAACACACAATCTTGTGCAACTGCACAGAAATAAAGAGTCCAACCTGCGTGAAGAAGGCTGGTTCCAGAACCAGAGTTGTGTGTAGAGGTGGTCCCCAACTATATTGGTACCTCTCAACCTCTCGCCAATATTCCCATGCCATATCCCAGGTGTCTGGGGTATGGAATCACTGGAAGACATAACTTTGATAATTTAACAGTGAAAGCCCTTGCCCTCTTTTCTGACACCCAGTCCACATTGCACTGAATCACTCTGGGTCATGCCATGGGCATGGAGGTTTAAAGAAAACCAATAAACAGTTTCCCTATCAGAGACCGAGCAGTGAGGCAATGAGGAAACAGGTTTGTTTCCAAAATAAGGGCCTTTATTTATCCCCAAATAATAAGGCAACAACAACAACAACAACAAACACTCTAATGAAACAGGTCAACGAGATAGACTTCAATCAAATTGAACAGCAACAAAAACAGGAGTAACTGAACAAAACCGACTTCCCCAAGTTATAGACAGACCAGAATGGGTACAACCAAAATGAAGGTTAACCAGAAATAATGCAAAAACTAACTATACTCAACTCCTCCTATTCAACGTGGCTGTAGAAAGTCCAGCTCAATAGGCTCCACTGCTCCACTGCTCCTGACCACAGCTTTTGTTATTTTGCTAAATACACTTCAAGCTAAGATAACTGAGCTGAGCACCAATAGGACATTCAGTAACATAATGATGAATTTAGAAGGACCTGACAAGTAGGCAAGAGACAAAAATTCAATTAATATTCTGTATCAGGACACAAGCAGGACTTTGAGTGAGCACTAGTGTTGCTCCTTGCAATATCTTAATGCCATCAAGGCAAAGACAAGCTTGCAAAGTGAATATGTCCCCTCTAATTAATTTGTATCGAGCCTTTAATGTAAACATAAAAGAAAACGTTTGTATGCTTATAGCCATTCTGATTAAATCCTTCACAGCCGAGACAATGTGAAGGCTTCACAGCAGGTTCTCTCTTTAGTCCGCTTTTGTGTCGCAGCCTCTGGTGTTGACTGTCTCCATTCTAATCCACCAAACTGAAGAAAATACTGTAGCGAGAGGAAAGGTGAGGAGATGGAGGATGCTGATCGGGCAGACTCTTTTTCTGAAATCAAAGGATTATCTAATCTGATAATGCAGACTGACACAAACACACATGAAAGGAAACCTCTGGGAGGTCAGAAGCAGATCATCCTAATCCTTGTGAAATAACAGGAGAACGCTCAACAAACACGCACACTGCATTTGGCAAATTCATGAAACCTCAGTGAAGCCTGTGTGTATGTGCTTGCATGAGAGTCTGTGTGTGTGTTCTCGGAAATATGTGAAGTTCAGTCTGAAGGATGTGGTAAAGCAGCCTGATGGTCAGCTGTGTTTCTCTTCTTCTCTCTGTCTCTTTCTGGTTTGCACCTGCAGAGAGTTGTGATAGTAACAACACACACACACATGTACAAACGCTGACAAAAATTATGAAACATCTATCGTGTGTGTGTGTGTGTGTGTGTCTGTGTGTGTAAGTGGATGGAGTTTACCTCATACAGAGAAGCAGAGCAAGAAACAAAACAGGGAGCAGTGGAAAAGATCATTGTGATCTTGTTTTTTTTCCATGTGAGTGCATGTGTCTGTGTGTGAGTGTGTGTGTGTGAGTGTGTGTGTGTGTGTGAGCGAGGGAGACATGCAGGTTGGGTTAGCTCTGGTGAATCAGCTTAAGCAAAGCAGGAGACATTTCTTCACATGAGGAGGAAAGTCCTAGAGGATTTATGGACTCACAATCACTGAGGATCAGACCCAGAACGATCTGAGAGACACATAAACATGAAAGAATAGACTCTCTCACACACATACACACACACACATAAACACAAACACACCTACACACACACATACAAATTATGCCATATACACTACATGGTTCGCACAGAGTCCTACATTTTGCAAACCACAATGAAGTGTTTGTCCATTTCATTAACTATCAGACTGCTTTCTCTGAAAACGTCTCTCTACTCAGTTTTACGTTTTGCTTTCCTGATACCATCATTATGCAGTTGGTCAGTTAATCGATTCACCTCTTTTAATCCAGGCTGAAATAATCCAGACACTGATTGTGGTGGTCCCCAGAACAACACACAAAGTCACAAACTGACTTTGCTGATCCCCAAGTTGTAGAAAAACTAGCTCAAGGTTTTACTCATCATTTGAGTGCCAAGTCAACTGTTCAACACCACCCAAATCATCTTTGAAAGAGATCTTGAATGAAACACGCTTTTTCCATTCTGGGTCTTGATGTCTGTAGAGATTCTCATTCATCCAGGTCATCTTAGTCTTAGAAGTTCCAGATCTCCTTTAATCTTTCACAGTATCGAAGGAAGGCTTTTTCAACATGTAGAACAAATGACCCCAGGTGATGCTTATATATCTCTTTGCCTGAAACATTTGTAGAAGTTTGTGTTTTTTTGCTCAGAGAGGATGAATTCTAATGACCTTGGTCTTCCCCTGGTATTTCCTTTTCATCCGCCATGAGGTTCACATTTGTGGTTTTGAACCACATTTGCGGGATTTGGATTCCCTGATTTTTCAGTTTTGTAAAGTATTCTGATTCATTATCATTCTGCAGACTCTTTTATCCAGGCGACTTACTTGGAAAAAGAAAAAGAAAAACCATTCGAGGTACCTGAAAGCAACCTACACAATGCCACTTGTGAACCTGAAACTTGCAGACATGTTCATCATCCTTCCTGTGAAAAAGTTACGTTCAAAGCCTGAAACATTACATGTAAAGCAATACCAGAGCAAAGTAACATGGTGTGTTAATACAATTGTCAAATAAATGATAAAATTACTTTTATCTATGTTTTCCCTATGTTTTTGTCCCATTTAACATTTAATAATTTCATGTCACAATAGACTTCCAAAAGTCCAGAAGAAATGTTTGAGCACATATTTCCTGTTAATGCCACACACACACACACACACACAGAGAATCTCACCTCGAGACATAATAAAGGCAGAAAGTCTGAAAATGATGAAAATTGTTTTGCATTTCCAAACTCCCCAGACAGCCGAGTTTGATTGACAGGTTGTTAGTGACAAGGTGTTGTAAACTTTCACTTCCTTCTGCTCTCTGGGCAGGAAGTGAAATAGTGAACCTCTGACCTCTGATGACTTCGTAAAGATCCCTCTGCAGACTCCAGAGACTGAGCAGCAGCTTCAGAGAAAGACACTGGAGATGCTTGAAAACAATCTGCTGATGACTGAGTGAGAAAGTTTTCTTATCATTATCATTACTTTCATACCCGGGAAATATCTGTAATTCTAAGTTAGTAAATGAGAGAGATGTTGTATTTAGTCACTCATTTACTTACTTGTGATAGCAAAATCACCTATACATGGTGACAGACACTGCATCGCTAGAGGTCTGGTGATTCCATCAGAAGGCATTGTGAGGGTCATCAGGGCAGCAGAGTGGGTCATTCACCTCAGTGTTGTCACTTCCAGACTGTCACAGCCCATCAAACTGCTAGAGGTCGTGCACATTGAAGAGGATGTGTTGAGCATTGGCAACACAATGTATGGCACAGACCATACATGGTTTGGGAACCACTGGTCTGTGCCAGGTGTGGCGTGAGGCAAGTCCAGGTGTGTGCCGTGGGATTTTGTGACAGTCATGCACCATTATTGCAGTACACAACTACACAAAAATTACTGTATAGGTGAGAATGTGTAGGTGGGACAGTAGCACATTTATGGTGATTCTCACAAACAGTGTCACAGTAACATAAAGATATAATCAACCTGATCAAAGCAGATTTTTTGACCCTACTGGCTAAAGTGGAAAGTGAACCACTTTCTGCTAGAAGTTACACAGGAAAACATTTAATTAAATTTTATTCCAATGTCATACAACTGTGATCCAGAATAATTCTCATTACCAATATGATGCATAGAGAAAGCAGACCATTAATTAAAAAAACAAAAAGTTAAGCAATTTTTTTCACATTTACGCAAATTAACAGTAAATGAAGAGCTCAGTGCATGAATAGGATTGCTTTAAATTTGTCATTTTTATTTATTAAATTGTTTTATTTTGTTAATTCTTATTTTTATTAATTTTATTTGATAACAAGATTTTTTTCCAGGAAACAAATATATTTCAAATATACAAATATATTTCAAAAATATTTCTCTGAAGAATAAAAATCTGAGAATATCCTCCTTTACTCATTATTATAGAGCAAAAAAAAACTGAAAAACGTTTTGGGGAAATTCAGGCTTTTACTGAGTGTTCTGTCCAAATTTCATGCAATACACGAAAGTGACGAGTCGAGGTTACAGGCATCGGCTCTGGGAGGACTTCTTTGATGTCGTCTGGGAAACGTTCCCTCGTACCTTTACCACTGGTGTGCCAGTTCGGTCCTGCCCTGTACCTGGTCTCCACTTTGTACTGCTCTGCCACAATCTATATGTAAATCACAGCAAGATTTTAATTTGTGTCTGTTCAAGCTTGTGTGTGTGTCTGTGTAACCAGTATGTAATCTTTGCAAATTCACTTGCATACTTTGCACTTTACACTTGTGTAACAAGGCCTGGAAAAAGGTCTCCATCATAGTTAACCAGGACCCATATACCAGCTTCAATTGTTCTCCCATCTGTCTCCTTCCTCGTTTTCTGCTCCATTCTCAGGCGAACGGGAACATCTACATTTTCTTGGAATGAAGCAGTCTCACATCTCAGACCCTGATCAGACACTCATCGTGCCAGGCACAGGTGTGAGTGCTGTGAGGTAGGCCCATCAGACAGGAAGTGGACTTCATAACTGGGTCCCGGTGTGCCCATGTTGCAGTAGCATCGTGCCTGAGGCCGTCTGACACAGACTCAAAGGACTCTAGTCTTAATCCACTCAGATAGAAGTGTGTGGAGTGTCACTTGTTTGTGTGATCCTCCAAAGTGGACTTCTTGGATCTGTCTGTTCCATTTCCAGTTGTAGTGACTTGCTTTGGCAGTTTTTGCATTGCCTGTACCTAGATTCCATGCTCCCTCTCTCACACTTCCTATATTTTATTCCTTATTTCTCAATGAACTGGAATGTGGCAGGTGAATATCTGGAGTGCATATGTAGAGCATCTCTCAGGTAGTGATAGGCCTTTGGACCATGCAGATGGAGTCTGCCAAAATCTCTCTGAACACCTTGCCTCGATGGGAGATGAGGTGGAAGAAGCAAAAGAGATTCAGTAGGTCTCTTTTTAAGAAGTCAACAAAGAACATAAAATACACAAAACGTGCAGTATAATATTTTTATTTTACCTGAGGAGCATTCATGTTTGTCTGTCAGTTCTTCATTGATGAGATTTTTCTCCTTCAGTTCCTCCAGAAGAGCCTGCATATTTTTCTTCGCCCTCTTTTCTCTCCTCAAGGTATTACTCTTCTCCTGCTGCAGTTTCTTCAGCCTTGCTGAAGCTTCTTCAGGTTTGGCCTTTACAGGTAATGCTACAAGTGGCTCTTTCTTCTCTCTCTTATATATGTGTGTGTGTGTGTGTGTGTGTGTGTGTGTGTGTGTGTGTGTGTGTGTGTGTGTAATCTTTGAAGGGTGCCAGCTGTGACAGCTGAGGATGTTTTTCATTTATTTTGTTCAAATATGTGTTTCAGTGTCAGTGTCATTAATTTCTATGTGGAAGGTGTGTGGTTGGAGGTTTTGGGATTAAATTTACATTTTTGCATTCATATAGTTGATAACTGTTAAAACACTGTGCCACAGCCTTATTATTTGGTATTAAACAAGGCAGTAAGGGATTTTATTTTCTTTTTTATTTGACTTTTTTTTCAGAGGTAGTTTAGCCAGGCCGACTTTTGTTATTTTTATTTTATTTTATTTTATTTGGCACAATCATTTTGTCCTGTCCTCGTCCACCTCTGAGTGACTGATCTTAACACTGAGACTTTGGGATTTTATTCCTTGATTGTCGTGTTGTTCTCTGCTGTCTGGGTTGAACAGATGGGTTCATAAAACACTCAAACTCGATGCAGAGGACATTGGTAAAGTCTGTGTCATCATGTTACATCTTCATCTCCCACAAGAGACGAAAACAAGATGAAACAGTGTGAAGCCATACAGGCAGCTGGACTGTTTTCAGCGCTCTGAGGACTGAAGTCATATCAACACGCTTCAGGTGAGTCCTCGTCCTGGTCATCTGCCTGAGGATGAAGAGTCCACCTCGTGTCCCCTAGGTGTCACTGTCCACCTGATTATTCCAGCAGGCTGCAGTCACTGTATGTTATCCTCCATTGGGAGTCCTCCTCCTCCTCCTCCTCCTTCTCCTCCTCCTCCTCCTCCTGAGCTCAACAAGGAGTTTCCCCCTGAGAGTTTTTCCTGAAGCTGAAGAGAGAAACTCTGGCTCTAAAAGCAGAAGTGTGAGTGACCTCACTGATGTCAAGTCATTTGCGAAGTGAAACATTTCCAACGAAAAGTTAATAGAAATCAAAGTAATTTCTCAGTTATGAAGGACAGCGATGCTAATTCAGTTGTGTGTACATTGTTGTTATGCGAAGTTATACAAAAGAAAGAAAAAAGTGCAGCAGTTTCTCCGTTAAGTTATATATAAATACGTTTTTAAAAAGACCAAATTAACTTGTGTTTACACTACATTTTACATAACTTTTACAACTTTTCATGAACCCACAGACACAAGGTAATCCGTCAGTGGCCTTAAAATTTGCTTCATTAATTCATTAAATTCATGCAGAGACGAGGGTGACCTTTTATTAAAAAATATCTCATTTTTGCATATTTAAATTGTAATTATGGATGTTAATTCTCACAATTCTGAACTCCCCCTGACTATATAAACCCACTCCCACCCGTCCAGTCATTATGGCAGGGTGTGTTCTGCTTGCCAGGCCTGGACTGAGGCTGTTATCTCAGGTAACCTCATATCTTTGGATATAGAGCCAGGATTTGGGAGATGCACACACATCAACGCCATTGATGTGGTATTATGTCATTTAATCTTCTTTTTTTTGTTTGTTTGTTTTCTGAGACAAGAGCAAACAGGATTTGGCTCACACTGGAGAAAAGGAGCTGTGATTTCAGAGGGATAAGGAGTATTAAGAGGGAAAATACGGTGGCACTGCTCCACACAAACACACAGGTGCCTGTGAGAATGTGAAAGGGAGGTTTGTCATCTGCTGTGGGTGGTGTGCATCTATCAAAGCATGTCGGCCAAGGTCATCACACTGGTTTAACTATAGATAATATAGGGGAAAAAAAGAGAGAAGGAAACGCTCCGTCACTGTAGGGGGAAGGAGGAGCAGGAGGAGGAGGAGCACTCCTGGTTGGCTTGACTTTATGTTTGACCTTTTCGGGAAGGAGAACTAATCCTTGAATATAATAGACTGTAAGATATGGAAAATGACTGTGCTGTTATCTGCGTTTCCCTGGAGACCATCAGCAGCACCCAGGGCTGCTGCAGCTGCCAAGTTATTAAGCATCCAGTTTGTATATAATGGAAAAATACCTTTTCTGCCATAACTGTGCACTCCCTGCACACTTGTGCACAATGTGCCGACACTACAAAGCACAGGTTCCTACTCATTCTTTGTGCCTGAGAGGACACTGGCTTTTAATTTTTATCTTTGTGTGAAGCTACATCTACTGCAGCATTTGCACAGGGATGGAAAAAAAAGAAAGTCTGTTGATTTCATTCAAGAAGTGATTCCCAAATTCACATCACTGCATCTTAATACAAGTAAAATCAGAAACTGAAAGTGAAAATATAGGCTGTGGTAGGTTTGCACTAGTGGAAGGTGGTTTCTTTCAGCATGTTTTGATGAAATAATTCAGTTGTTTTGTTTGTTTTTTAATTCAGAATTTATTAGATTATCATTTGTACAATGGCCTATAGTGAAACACCCTAGAGTGAAACAACTCCAAAACATCTGCAGTTTTAATTATTTCAGGAAATCCTTCAGGATAACAGCTCAACAACCACATTTAAGCCATTTATTTCAAAGCAGTTTATCTATGTCATGGGCATCAGTTACTAGAATGACATCTCACATCTCCAGTTTGATTCCTGGTCAGACCAAAGGCCTTTCTGCGCATAGTTTACATGTCTGGAGGTCTTTCATGTCATATAAAATCACCTATGTGAGGTAGGTACCTTTAACATGGCCTGTTTGTAGCCACAGTGTTACACACCCACGAGTCCAATCCTTCTTGCTCACACTCACTGCTTTTTTTTCTTTTTGCAATAATAGTAATAATAAAAAAAATTCCCAACACATAAAAAACATTATTCTAATACTTTATTTTCCCTCCCCTGCTTGGAAGAAGCAGCGTGTGCTGAAGTCTTATCCAGTTAAATCCAACATGAAAGGAAAAATAAGACACACCACAAAGAACCGGAACCTCAGATGGCTCTTGCAGATAACCCTCAAAAATAATGGGAAGGCGAGCTGTATTTATGCTGTCTAAATACACAGAATAAAGTCTTTGCACATGCAGAACATTTAACTTGTAAATAATAGCCACGCTTCTTTACCCCCCACACCCTCTCTGCACCTCCTCCTCCTCCTCCCCCTCCTATCTATCCATCTATCATTTGCACAGATCTGGTCCAGTAAATGATGCATTCCCTGCATTAGATGTATTTGTTGTGCGAGTTTGAAAAGGCGGCGATAATCTGGGAGGGAGAGATAAGAAATGCCATTTATTCCGCGGCACTTTGGAACCTATTTCCCGAGCCGATCAGCCCCATTCTCCCCGACACCTCCAGCAGCTCGCTGATAACGATTAGGGCTATTTATTATCTTCACAAAGAACAAAGATTAGCCAGCACCGATGAAAAATTACCCCGGGATGGCTTATAATCAGTGGATCCTACCAGCATTGGATTTCTCTGTCTTCGTCTCTCTCACACACACACACACATACACACCAACACACATGCACATCAATATAAACGAGCTCTTGGTGCAGAAAATAATGTTTTAATGTGGTTGAAAAGAAGAGCAAAAACAAACGAAAAAATTATTTTAAAAAAAAACCAAGAGCTGAGCTTCATTAAAATGCCAATTCTATTATTTCACTTTACACTTAATCTTCAATTTATTTTAATTACGTAATATATCCTGAATACATAAAATAAATAGATATTATTTTATTGTATTATCTAAATTATTCATTTTAATATGTTATTTATTTGTTTATTTTATTTGCTCTAAAATCTTTAATAAACTTTCTAACGTGGTCTTTAATTAATACAAATCATAGATATCTGTGTTAATCCACAGCGCACTTAACGTTATTATGTCTTTCTTTTAAGATATCAAATCCGACTTTTTGATTTTTTTTTTTTATTTATCTATATTATGAGGTAAAGCCACCTCCTCTCAATAGCAACGACATAATGAGATTCTGGGATCTGCGACCTCCTTTCTCCATGTGAGAAAAGGAGCAATAAAAAAAGAGGAGGAGGGGAGGAGGTGGAGGAGAGGAGGAGGAGAGGGGGGGATTGAATTAATGTCAAATCCTAAAATGGAAGTGGATGTTCGTCGCCGATAAGGTTTTTATCGCCAGGCCAGATCAAAAGGGCTCACACTCAAAGCATGTGTATTTGCACATTATCATGCAGATGAGCGCTAATTCTGCCGCACTTGTCCCCAAGGTGTTGCGCTGTTCTTCGGTCTGTGCGGTGGATTTCTTCCTAAAGCTGCGGGGAGAAAAAAGGAGAGAGAGGAAAAAACTGTAAAAAAGGAGGAAAAGGGGAAAGGGTTGCTCTCTCTCTCTCTGCACAAAATCATGACATCCAGATCTTTGCGTTGAGTTTTTCATCTAGAGTAGACTGTCGTTTCTAGACATCATTTTCTACGATAGATAGATAGATAGATAGATAGATAGATAGATAGATAGATAGATAGATAGATAGATAGATAGATAGATAGATAGATAGATAGATAGATAGATAGATAGATAGATAGATAGGTAGATAGATAGATAGATAGATAGATAGATAGATAGATAGATAGATAGATAGATAGATAGATAGATAGATAGATAGATAGATAGATAGATAGATAGATAGATAGATAGATAGATAGATAGATAGATAGATGTTTGGACCTGTTGGATCCTCAACACAGAAACACACATGCACACACACGCACGCATGCACACACACACACTCTCACAGCAAACCTCATCTTCTTAATTTGCTCATCACTACAAAGTGATACCAAATCTTTAGTGAAGTTTAGTGTTTGTAATGTGTGTAATTCTCCAATAGCAGTTCACTCATTTAAGGCTTTATAAAAGTCTAATCTAATCTAATAATCTAATCTAATCTAATCTAATGTCTTGGCTCCAACCCACGTTAACCACGGTTATCCATGATTTTCTTCGAAATCACAGCAGAGTTTGGAAGGATGTGCCTGATGTATTATTAATGTCTCCACAGTGTAAATATCAGTGTCCTCCTTCCTAGAGTTCATCCTCTCTCTCTCTCTCTCTCTCTGTCTCTCTCTCGCTCTCTCGCTCTCTCTCTCTCGCTCTCTCTCTCTCTCTCTCTCCCTCTCCCTCTGTCTCAGAAAAAGTTCATGTCCTAATTCTGTTCTTTTCTTTTTTTTCCCTCGCCCTCCCTCGTTGTACTCACTATGATGCACTGACGTCAGGAAATGGCGTCAAGCAGGCGGCCGGGGCTGCACGCGCTCCCTCTCCAATTATTGTCTGTCAATCATGCGCGTGAGAGTGAGTGAGTGAGAGAGAGAGAGAGAGAGAGAGAGAGGGAGAGAGAGACCTAGGCAGCATGAAAACAAACAATTGCCCACAATAAACAAACAAAATAAACAAATTATAATGCAGCCCATAATCAGGCTTCTTAATTGACCTATTTGTGACTAATTAACCCAAACTATAAAAGAGGATTAGGGCCACATGTGTATTTTATTGATTATTTATTTGTTTTATTGTACTGTCAGAAATTAAGTTAAGAATTTTTCTCCTAGATTCAAGTCAGAATCCTGACAACAACACACATGTGGCTGTAATCCTCTCCCACACTAAACAAGTGACAAAACACATCATATCAAGACAATCATTTCTCCTCACCACAGATTAAATTTGATCTTCAGTGTCTTCACAGACAAGGCAAAAAAGAGATGCAGCATGACTCTGACATTATCCGTCACACATTTCTATCTCATACTGGATAATTTTTTTTAATCTAAAATGTTACCTGATATGATTATTATACTTCATGCAACCAAACGAGATACAGTCTTAAGAGAATAGTTTGCATACAACCCATTCATTTTATGTTGATAGCAGCCTGTATCACATTTCAGGGGAATGCCACTGTTGATGAAAGATTAAATTCCACAGAGTAAGACAAAGTTGTACACTGGCAGCCAGATTATACCTCTCCACCATCTCCTTATTCTGGACCAGAGGTCCCTGGGAGACGGGCCCTACCTCAGGTCTCCAGGTGGATGTAAAAAAGTTGCTCAACTGCTCAGAGGAAAAATATGGAAATCACTTTCTGTTCTATTTTCTCCAAAATTATGGACTTTAGTTCAAGATGCATATTCTATCACAGCTTTGTCCTTGTATTTTATTACAGTATCCAAAACTTATTTTACTTAACATATGAACAGTTGCCTCACTTTTAGATAGATAGATAGATAGATAGATAGATAGATAGACAGACAGACAGACAGACAGACAGACAGACAGACAGACAGACAGACAGACAGACAGACAGACAGACAGACAGACAGACAGACAGACAGACAGACAGACAGATAGATAGATAGATAGATAGATAGATAGATAGATAGATAGATAGATAGATAGATAGATAGATAGATAGATAGATAGATAGATAGATAGATAGATAGATAGATAGATAGATAGATAGATAGATAGATGGATAGATAGATGGATAGATGGATGATAGATGAGTGCATTTAGAACTTGGATACTGGATATTGAAACCCCATAGGAGGAGAAAAACACGCTATATAGTGAAAGGACAAAAATACTACACTATAATACTAATACTAACTAAGGCTGCGTATATATAGTACATTAAGGAGATAGATAGATAGATAGATAGATAGATAGATAGATAGATAGATAGATAGATAGATAGATAGATAGATAGATAGATAGATAGATAGATAGATAGATAGATAGATAGACAGACAGATAGATAGATAGATAGATAGATAGATAGATAGATAGATAGATAGATAGATAGATAGATAGATAGATAGATAGATAGATAGATAGATAGATAGATAGATAGATAGATAGATAGATAGATAGATAGATAGATAGAAAGATAGATAGATAGATAGATAGATAGATAGATAGATAGATAGATAGATAGATAGATAGATAGATAGATAGATAGATAGATAGATAGATAGATAGATAGATAGATAGATAGATAGATAGATAGATAGATAGATAGATAGATAGATAGATAGATAGATATAATGGGACAAAAATACTACCCTAAAATACTACACTATACTATACTATAATGAGTGTGTGTGTAAATATACAGTATATTATATATATATATATATATAGATATATATATATAGATATAGATAGATAGATAGATAGATAGATAGATAGATAGATAGATAGATAGATAGATAGATAGATAGATAGATAGATAGATAGATAGATAGATAAATAGATAGATAGACAGATAGATAGATTTAGATATACACACACAATATAGTTACTAAAAAACTATTGGGTAATTTCCCTGTAATATGTAGTTTCTCAGTACCTCATCTCTTATCTGGTGTTACATATGTAATAGAAATATATGTATTAGGCCTGTATAGTATGTTGAGATGTCAGACAGACAGATGCATTGATACATGATAGACTCTTGCATGTTACATTTTCTCCTAGTATCCGGACCTTGTAATCGTAGACCTCTGTTCTGGAGCCAGACCTGGCTGAGTGTCTGGTGTGAGGGAGGTAGTGCTGGAGGTGGAGGTGCAGGGCTGCGCAGCAGGCAGCTCAGAGGTTTCGCAGAGTCTCTGCAGTGTCATTGGCTGATCCTGGTCGTGCAGGCTCCTCCTCTCAGCCTGACGTGCCCGGACCCGGGCTACAGCCTCAGTCCGACGCCTGGATTTAAGCCCCGGAGGACGGAGTCAGACGCAGCCGGGACCCGGACAGCACCGCAGCGGACACACAGGCAGGAGATGCTCGGCGTGGAGAGGACCGCACTCACACAGGTAGCGCACAAGAGTCGACGAGTGTGTGTGTGTGTGTGTGTGTGTGTGTGTGTGTGTGTGTGTGTGTGTGTGTGTGTGTGAGAGAGAGAGGATGGTGTGTTTTAATTCTGACTCCTACTGACAAAGTTGCGGCACATGGAGATGTGCGGGTTTAGACTGGAGGACTGACGCGCGAGGCAAAACATTTAAAATGTCAACATTTCATTGTTTCTTTATTTTATTAAATTAAAAATGACTGAACATGGGAGACAAAAAAACAAAACAAAACAACCGGAGACCTCAATCTCATAATATATACTGCTCGCTGCACACGCTTGTATTTTAATCTAAAAAATCAGGATCGCTTTGACTTTTCTCACTATCACTTATTATCGTGTACAGAGTTGCGCTGACCATGAATATTGTTGAAATGTCATTGAATTATTGTCTTTGAAGCTGTCTTCATTTTATTTACATCGTTGACTGTTACGCTAGTAATTTAGCGGCTGATATTTTTCATATAAAACTACTTATAGGAGGAGCAAAAAAATACCAGTGTAACAATAAATACGGTTGTACTGCTTTACATAGAGTAGAGTAGATAGTAGTATACGTGCAGAGTTTAAACGCTAGATAAGAGGAGATAGCAGTAATGTGAATTTCTCCGTTGTGGCACTGATAAAATATCTTATAGAAGGAGAAGGAAGAGGAAGGTCCATTTGTATCTTTTCGTATCTCTGGTGCAACGCATTAATTTTCGATTTTCAAACTTGCCTAAAATAAGATGCAGAAAATATATTTACATTACGTTACAAGTGAAGAGTTTCAGCACTGGTTGAGACAGAGGAGGGGGAAGAAGGTTCATCTATGTCTGGCTAAAATAAGATACATAAAATATATTTGCATTGCATTATAAGTGCATCAGAGTGTAAACAAGGCAAAATGTGAGGAAGAAGGTAAGTCAAAGTTCCTGGAGGTGTTCCTCAGGAGCTTCTCGGTGTCTTAGAGGGGACCTTTTCACCGTCACAATCAAGAAGAAGAAACTGCCGTTTTAGAAATATCATCTCCTGAAGTCTGCCTGCCTTGTTGCAGGTTTCCAGTCTCAGGAGAGAAGAGAAGTTCAAACACTGCTTCCATCCTGCACTGCGTGAGAAGACGCAGTGAGGGACTTGTCCACTTTCTTCTTCTCATTCTCCTGGATATCCAGAGACTCCCTTACTCTCTCTCTCTCACACACACACACACATATATATATACATACAGACACACACACACGCACACACTCACCGCAAACCACGAGCGCAGACCCAGTCAGAGGAGACATGGATGTGGCTGCAGATCAGTCCCGCTGGATGCACCATCACGCGGTGCTGAACGCGCAGCACGCGGACTCGCACCATCCTGCGCTGGGACACAACTACATGGAGCCTGCGGCGCAGCTGCTGCCTCCAGACGAGGTGGATGTTTTCTTTAACCACCTGGACTCGCAGGGAAACCCCTACTACCACAACTCTGCCAGGGCCAGGGTGTCCTACAGCCAGGCGCACGGTAAGACGCGAGGCGCGAACCACGCACTGAATTATAATGATGATAATAATAATACACCATGAAAACAACCGGTTCAGACGTTTTCCAAATGATAACATTCGTCTAATTGACTCTGTTCTATGGCAGTCACGGTGAATTAATTCATTATTTATCTAAATAATTAATGTGGCTTCACAACAATTGTGGACAAAACGCATACGTGTGATAGTGAATATCACCGCGGTGGGACGAATACGTCTTATTTTAATAATGTGCAAAATGTTGATATCTTAAATATTAAATGTGGTGTTAATTGTATGCGAGAAAATAAAATACATAATTGTATAACAAATATCACCGATATTGAGATTTAACAAAAAAGGGAAATAACGCAGTGACTCCATGATTTATAAATTTATTTTGAAAATTGTTTTTGTTTTATTTGGATTGCATACTTTGGCGACTGAAGTCAGCTTTCACACGTCTCTAAATTTAATCAGACGATCAACAAGTATTGCAAAAAAAAAAAATCAGTCGATGTCACTGAAAAATAATTTTCTTGAAATAACTTGCAACCAACCACCCATGGATTTATCTATATAAACCTGAGACTATAAAAGGCAAAAGCAGGATGTAATATGAATTTTGTGAGGTTTTGTGATGTGATTTTAGGGAGTGCAGTTATAATATACTCTGGGCTCCACCAGTCAAGTCAACATAATAATAACAATAATAATAATAATAATGAAAGACTTGTATAAATAAACCCTAAACCAAGGTCACACTTGGGGCCATTTTAGAGTCTGGGTATAGAAAACGGTCTGCAACAGCATCATGTCTAAGTCTATCCTACCATCCACCTAGGCCTATCTATCTATGTATCTATGTATCTATGTATCTATGTATCTATCTATCTATCTATCTATCTATCTATCTATCTATCTATCTATCTATCTATCTATCTATCTATCTATCTATCTATCTATCTATCTATCTATCTATCTATCTATCTTATAGATAGTGAATAGATAGATAGACTAAGACATAATGCCGCTGCTCACCTTTGCATGATTAAAACCGATGTCGTTTAGGGGTAATGTGGATTCTCTAATCGACCATGCATTGCATTGCACGCTTGTTTAACCCATCTCTCAGATTAATAATCTGCTCTTCGTCGTCGCTCCGCAGCTCGTCTGACCGGGACTCAGGTGTGCAGGCCTCACCTGCTGCACAGCCCAGGTATCTCATGGCTGGAGGGGGGCAAAGCGGCCCTGTCAGCGCACCCCCACCACCACAACACCTGGGCCGTCAGCCCCTTCACTAAGCCCAGCCTGCACCACCACCACGGCTCCGCCTCCCCCGGGGGACTCTCCGCAGTTTACCCCTGCGCCAGCAGCTCCACCGCGGCCTCCGCCTCCTCCCTCACCCCGCCGACCCACTCCAGCCCGCACCTCTACACCTTCCCCCCAACCCCACCCAAGGACACCTCCCCGGACCCGGGCTCTCCGTCCTCGTCCAGGATGGAGGAGAAGGACTCTATGAAGTACCAGGTGTCTCTGCCGGAGGGGATGAAGATGGAGGGCACCACCACCACCCACCACCCCATACCCACCTACCCCACCTACCCTCCCCTGCCAGGGGCGCATGAGTACGGAGGCAGCCTGTTTCACCCGGGGAGCCTGTTGGGAGCATCTTCCGGATTCAGCCACAAAAACAAAGGCAAGACACGGTCCTGCACCGGTGAGTGCACGGAGACACAGCAACGACACTGACATTTTGCAAAACTTCCACAAGTGTGCAATATACATGAATATGCATGCACGATATGTTTATAAACTCAGTGACATACATATATGCACATGAGTAGATATATGTATATGTCTACAGTATGTATGACATGTATATTACTCAAATACACACACATATATGTGGTGTGCATATACACACGTACACACACAACCAGACAGAAAAAGCAGTTCCCTTTGAGAAATCAGTATGTACATATTGTGTATGTATTGAGTGTACATATGTGTACATGTAAAATAATTAAAATCATGTTTAATTTGTGGTACATTTCATATAATGTGTAGCACAAAGTGGTTTACATAAAAAAAAGCAAATGCAAAAAGTTATAATTGATAAAATCTTTGAACATTTCAAGCCATGTTAGAGAGAATTGTCCTTTCTAACCTGAAGGTTGTTGTGTAACATGTAGTAGCCTAGACTATATGTAACACAGTGTATCAAGAGGCTAGAGGGCAGTTTAAGTGCTGGTACAAGTGAAAAGAGGAGAAAATGATCAGACAGTGTTTGGACTCAGAGACTGTCTGTGAGTTTAGACGATAATCTTATCAGAGGGCTGATCTGTCCAAGCAGCAGCAATTAAACTACGTTAAAAAGTAATTTGTCTCAAAAATGTCCTGTGGTGCTCCGCTGTACACATCAGTTTTGCACAACTTTTAGCATCATCCTCAAAATAACCGAGCTAGTAAAATAAATCAGGATCAACCTGCAAACATAAACAGCTATTAAAATATATAATTTCTCACATGAGATAAATTAACCAGATGATCATTCCACAGTTAAAGAACCTATGGAATAATTAAACTGCATTTGTCAGTAAATAAAATACACTCACAGGGTAACATTTTAAATGCCTGTAAAAGTATTTTAACTTATTCCATATGCAGTCGGTTTGTTTCCCTGAAAAATGCAGCCAGTGATTTCAGCATCATCAGAACTATAATTCCAGAAAAGATCAGGACGATAATAAATAATTACACCAATTACGTTTAATTCGGGAGATATTTTCAGCAGCCTGTGTCTCTGCAGTGCCGCAGCTAAACACAAGACTCGTATAATCCTCTATTTTTTTTACCTTTTTTTCGCTCTGTAATGAGGTCTGATCTGGCTGCAGCAGCTCTGGATCCAGCCCAGAGGTGTGAAACAGAGATCCGCAGGCGCTCTGAGCCAAAAACCTCAGCATTTAGGCAAGAGTCGCGTCTCTCTTACACATGACATTAATCCATTGTCCTGATTGTTATTTGATTACCGTGCAGGAGACTTCCAGCTTATGAGCCTGATTATGTTGAAGCAGTGAAGTGACCTAAATGACTTCTATTTAATAAGGCCTGACATCTTTACAGCCTGCAAAATGTTTTCTTATGACTTTATTCTAATTACAGGTTATGATACTGATTATTCTTATTAGGTTACAGAATTTAATTGCATTTTTTTGTGGTAAAAATAGAACGCTCTGACCTTAACTGTGTTGTTTTTCACGGTTGTTGTTTGCCTCACCAGTCATGGCAGGTTCAGCTGAAATCTACTAACTTATTTTGAAAAGTGAGACTAATTTTGCTTTGCTCTTGTAAAATAAAATGCGTATTATTCAATGTCAGGCTGCTAAACGGGAAATTAAATCACCTGTGTTAAAACTGATGTAACAGAGGGGATTACGGTCGCAGGCTTTATAGATTTACAGTGGAAATTTGCAGTAAAACGTTTTAATAGGATCTCCTCTGAGGGTGTGGGTTGTTGACATGATACACACACACACACACACACACAGACTTTCAACATCTGGCGACTAGAAAGAAGGGGTGTTTTCTTTCTCCTTTCAGTGATTTAACAAATACCACTGTGTTGTTTCTTCAGAGGGACGTGAGTGTGTAAACTGTGGAGCCACGTCCACGCCTCTGTGGAGACGGGACAGCACCGGCCACTACCTGTGCAACGCCTGCGGCCTGTACCACAAGATGAACGGGCAGAACAGACCACTCATCAAACCCAAACGCAGGCTGGTGAGTCCCATCCGTGTACATGTCATCACAGAGGAGATCCAAGAGTCTGTGTTAGTTGCTAGTTACACAACTAGTTTGTGTTGGTTTGTGTTGGGTGCAAAGAAAAGCAAGCTGAACGACCTCACTGACAATTCAGACGACCAGTGTTTACATGTGTCCAGATAGGAGAAAACACGGTCTACATAGCAGTGTGTAATTATGTGTAACATAAATACTGCTCTACTGGGGACGAGAGCATAGTAGCGTCAGTACTGGTGCAAGTTTGTTAGAAGAGGAGATGCTATTTGGATTAAGAGAGAGAGAGAGAGAGAGAGAGGGAGGGTGGAGGTTGCAGTAAATAAAACGAGTGTGAGGTGGAGGGAATGTGTTGGGGGAGAAGAGAGAAGATACAATTCCAGGAAACTTATATTTTCCCAATCAGTTTCCAGGAATTGTGCGAGTGGCTCACCTCTGGCTCCTTCGGCCGGGGGCTGCTGGTGCAGCGGGGCTATCTGTGTTGTTTCTGTTATCATTATTGCTGCTACTTCTGATACTGTCATTGATAGCGGCAGCCACAGCCTCATTCTTCATTCCCCCACACACACACACACACATGGTCTCACTCATCAGGCTGCCTTTTTCCCCCCCAATATATTTATATATATTTCGAGGTTTTGTTTTGATTTTGACATCGCTGTCGATGCTTATCATTTTGTGATTTTTTTTCTTTAATTTGATGGGAAGTTAAAGGTTGCGCCATTTATAACAAACCAGAGAACAATCAGGCCAAACTTTTCTGATGGGGGGGAGTTGGGAGGGAATAACATCAGACAAAGCAGCTCTGGAGTTAGTCTAAGTCTGGTATTTCCAATCATAACCTGCCTCTGACATGTGTGACAGCTCCACTCATCCTGCAAAGACCTTTAAAACTCAAAGGAGGCCGCGCGGAGAAACACAATCAAAAGGTTAGGGAAGTCGCCGTTTTAAAGGGCGAGATTAAATTCAAATGACATATGTGACAGCAAAGCATCCAGAATACTAAAATCTCTATAAAAGCGCCTAAATGCGTCAGTGTTTTGACATTTCAAATTTGCTTTGGCCGCTAAAAAAAAAAAAGCAGTGTGTTGGTGGTGTGTGAGGGACAGAGGACATGGTGTTATCACAGAGATGCTTACTGATCTATGTCGCCATGGATTCACATTGCAGACCTTTGAAATGCATTGTAATTGATAAATGATATTAAAGAGGAAGACTTCTGCACATAAAGGTGGCAAAATGGTTTTCGTTAGTAGATGATACTGGACGGCTGCCGTAAACCTGGTGATGAGATCACAAGTAGAGAGAGTGAAACTCATCTGATTAGGTGGAGTGGGGTCGGTATGGGTCTGTGTCTCTCGGCTCCTGCCGCTCACAGAGCTGCAGATCGGGCCTGGTTTCCACACAGCTCTCCAGCAGCAGGAGCAGGAGCAGCAGCAGCTCCTCCTCCTCCCCCACCACCTCCCACCCCGGTTTCCTCTCCGGATGTCTGACCGGTCCAGATAAAGCTGCAGGGCCAGCGCCTGCTTCCTCCCGCTGCCTCAGAAACTATAGGATTCAAAGCTGGTTTCAGAGTGGTCAAGCTGTCCGGCCATGACAGGGAAAGTAAAGCAAAGAGAAGGGTGTGGAGGGTGTGGGGGGTGTGGGGGGCGTGGGGGGTGTGGAGGGGGGGTAAAGAAAAGCAGGAGTGGGAATGTCAGGGAAGCTGAAAGAACAGCACTAAGCATGGACACTTGTGTCTGGATGGTGGAAAACATTAACATGCTCTGATTTGTCTATGAATTTTTGGATATTAAAATGTATCAGCTGAAAATAGGCGAAGATGGCCAGAGACAAAATATAATGTGTGAAACACAAATGTGAGTGTGATGCATGAGTGGATGAATGTGACTCAGGGAGAGTTGGTGAAGTTTCCTGATTCTTCTGGCTCAAACATACAAGGCTGGATGTGTAACAAAAGCTCCAGAGCTGCATCAGAGCTCCACTTAGCTCTTAGTTTGGAGAAAAAGTTGCTCAGCTGTTCAGCAAGAGACGCACTGTAAAGTCGCGTGATTGTTGAGTGGCAGGCAAAGAGAGCCAATCATGTGGTTGCCAGAATAACGTAGACAGAGGGATGTGGGACTTTGA
Source organism: Karalla daura (assembly GCA_029224185.1). NCBI lineage: Eukaryota > Metazoa > Chordata > Actinopteri > Chaetodontiformes > Leiognathidae > Karalla > Karalla daura. The sequence goes on from CM055188.1 coordinate 30,377,933, forward strand.
AAGGGCTTGTAAAACAGCATCTGAGGCTTTTTCTGATGAAACCAGTGTCCTTTGGTGGAAAACACTCCATTCAATCATTCTTGGTCCCCTATAAGTACAAATGTTCTTAAAACAGAACTATTTTACTGTGGGTGTTGATCAATGCACAAATCTCCTGCCAAAGTAGCTAGAGATGAGATGAGATAGAAAACTCAACTATTCAGATGTGAAGTGTCCATTAGGAGCTTCACTCTCGAATCATTTTCATTTCTAACATGAAAACTGTTGTGAGAAACATCGTGGAGATAATTCCCACCACCTGCAAACCTTCAGTCCATTCACATGACCTAAAGAGACAACAACACATATGGTTGTTTCAAACTCTGAAACGTGACCATTAGTTGTTTTTCTTACTTGCCCATCACAGGAAAGTGAATATTTAAAAGACAGCACAAGTCCCAAGAGAATATTTATGAAACCAAGAAACATCTTTTACCTGATTACAACATGGAAAGTCCTACAAATATTGAACAGAACTGAACTATTTCTAACTTAACTAAACACTCTCTCAACCTGAACCTGTGCTGTGTTTGTGTTTTCCCTCTGCTGCTGAGCTCCAATTAAACGTTAATAAATCTTGTGTTTTTCCCCGCAGTCTGCGGCCAGACGAGCAGGCACCTGCTGTGCGAACTGCCAGACGACCACCACCACGCTCTGGAGACGCAACGCCAACGGAGACCCCGTGTGCAACGCCTGCGGCCTCTACTACAAGCTGCATAACGTGAGTCTGCGTCTGCTGAACGCCAACACGCATGAACCCGACAGGGTCAAGTAGACGGGAAGGAGGCAGAAAGGTCACAGCAATTCAGTGAGAGAGGGAGAGAGAGAGAGAGAGGGTTGATTTAGCCTCAGACGCTGTCGGACTGTGTTTTCTTTCTTTGTGCTTTATTGTTTCCACGGTAGGCGTAATCCTCTTGAGGCTCACAATGGTGGGACTGTTGTGTAGCGTGGCTGCCATGAGGCTGCTCTGCTCATGAGCAGCAGTAGGGCTGCTGGCATCAAAAGTCAAGGTGTATATGTGTATGTTTCAAAACCAATAACAAATCAAAACCAACAGGTTGAGTCCTAAACACACAGACCTATTAAAAAAGACAACCTATGTATGGTTGCCAGAGAAGCATGAAATAGAGGAGACAGGTGCCAATTTGAGGGTAAGAAGGCTTGTAAAAGTGTTTTGTGCCTTCTGTCTTATAGCTTATCTTCATCTATCCAGACTTTTTTGATAGTAGTGGCCCTGACCTATGACAGGGTGGCCACTAATCACAATAGTCTAATAACAATTCGTCCTGATCCATCGTTTAAAAACCGCTGTGATCGTCACATTCTCAAGTTTCTGATGGTACCTGAATGCACCTTGTGTGTGAGAGCCAGTGAGTTTTCAGGGTTGACCTCTACTAAATCGTCATTGTATCTTAGCACCAGAGAACAAAGATAAAAGCTCTACTCATCCACTCTAGGTCATATATCTAAGTCTTTAACGTTTAACTCTAAACACCCGGTCACTCACCTCCTCTCTTCTCCCGTCCACACACACAGGTGAATCGACCTCTGACCATGAAGAAGGAGGGGATACAGACACGCAACCGCAAAATGTCCAACAAATCCAAGAAGAACAAGCGCTGCAGCGACAGCTACGAGGAGTTTACCAAAAGCATGCACGACAAGACCTCGCCCTTCAGCGCCGCGTCCCTGGCCGGACCCATGTCCATGGGACACTTGCCGCCCTTCAGCCACGCTGGACACATGCTGCCCACGCCCACCCCCATACACCCGTCCTTCGGGCACCCGCACCACTCCAACATGGTGACGGCCATGGGCTGAGGAGGAGGAAGAGGAGGAGGAGGATTAGGAGGAGGAGGATGAGGAGGAGGAGGAAGAGGAACTAACACAGGAACTCTGAGGCCGGTTGTATAATGAGAGCGAGGGTCTCGCTGTGTACAATGTAAACAGACACACGGTTTGTGATGTCACCATCTTTGATTGTCTCTTGATCGATTTGTCCAACTGCATGTTGGAGAGAAATGTATCACGCGGGGGAGGGGGCGGGGGCAGGAAAAGGACTGTTTTCACTCCTTATCTATAGGTACATATTTTGATGGGGGAGGATACTCTGCTTCCTGCAGCCTGGCACACGCATGTAAACACAAACATGTTATTGCACCTCATGGTTTTAATCCCCACTGCCTGCCTGACTGACTGCAGTGTGGTCCAGTTTTTTGTGCCGAACAGGTTTATAGTAACTGTGAATATTGTAAATTTGTCAGATCGACAACATTAAATGAAAATATGCTGGATCTTTTTTTTTTTCTTTTTCTTTTTTTTTTTTTTTCCTTTTTGCTCATGGACGATTGTATAGCAATTTTCACAAAAAGAAACAAGCAAAACGAAAAGGTTTATGAGTCCTAATTTGACACTGTTTATTATAATTATTGTTATTGTAATTATTATTGTTATTCAGATAATTTATTTTCACTGCCTTGTCTTCTTTTACTATATCACCCAAATCATAATATGGATACTGTTATCCCAGTTATGAATATATTTTTAGCTGAAGCGCTTTCTCTGAGCTGGTCAACATTTATACCCGCAAGAAATAAAGAGATGAAACTCATTATCTCATCATCTGCTCCTTCTATTCAATAACCAATATTTAATATTTAAGTCAGATACAGAACGTAATATGGTGACTTTGCCTTAGTAACACTGAGACAGATTGTACGTCTCACTCATATCGGTGTCTGTCTTCATTAATGCACTATTCTATTAGACATTGAAATAGTACAATTAAAAGTTGCAATATCAGTTACCTGCATTTGTTTCTTTGTACCATTAGAAGATCTGTCTTCAATTCATTATCTGTTAGTTTTCTTTTACATCTCTGTCTCTACAGTGCAGATTAAAGGAAAGTAGGAGATACTCTAAAGTGCTTGTGTACCAACTACTTTCATGTCAGTGCAGTAAATATTAAGCTGCAAACAGATACTAGTGAGTTTAGTTTAGCACAACAACAGTGAGGAAACAGAAACCTTCCTGGGATTACCTGAACTTCTTTAAAGGTTACTGCAACTGGTCCAGAAATAATCTGACAAACTCACCTAATAAAATGACAACATACAGTTTTATACTTTGATCTTAGCCTGGATGTGCTGTTTGGAGTGATCGTGCTAAGCTAACGACTTGCTAGAAGGGCACAGGACACTATTTCTGATCCTCAGGTTGAAATCTCAACAATTCAGAGATTTGTTTGATTGTTTTTAATGTAGTTTTTGATCAGTTGTTACTTGCATTTTCACATTTTGTAGAATGTGAATGTAGACACCACAATCAAGTAAATGTCAACAATCATAAAAAACAGAAATAACTTGATATGTTGCGTTTTTGACGTGATGAAAGGTGCTTGGTCAAAGTGCACATGGCAACATGTCAGGACAGGTTCAGAGAGAATTAAATGAAGTAAGTTATAAGAGTTATCAAGCAAGGTTTGCAAGCTTTGAAAATGAGGTTGCAGTGTACAAAATTATAATACATTTCAAAAAACACAAAGCAAAAACCTTGGACAAAGAAAGGGGGTGTCAAGATAAAAACACAAAATCTGAGGGAAAAACTACTCAAATTAAGTTAAATTACTTGTCCATATGTGGCAAGATACTTTGACTTGACAAGAATTCTTAAAATAATAAAATGAGTTGTTGCTCAACTTTAGATTAAAGTTCGAGATTATAGTCCATTTCCTTAAAATGAGAAACTAGCTCTTAAAACAAGATAAATGATCGGACACTTCTAAATCTAAGAACAAGAACCGACTACACATGCATGCACACATACAGGTCACACACTGACTGGAATAAGGTTCAATGGCAGCTGTATCCAGTCTGAGGGGTCAGTGACTAACACTGCACCAATACAATCTCTTTAGGCTGAGCTTCAGTAAAATACTGAAGTGGTTTTAAGGAAAGGATTTCCATGCAATTATCTAGTACTGGAGGAGAAAGTACAGAGTGGTTCAAGGTGATTAAATGATGTATAAATGAACCAGTACTTGAGGAGAACTGAAGGAATAACCAACACTTGTTACAGTCTTCCAGGGTCAGTCACACTTTTCCACAGGGTCAACATTATCAAACTGTGTCCATTAAAACACTTTTACAGAATGGGAGGCCGTAACAACATTTATCAGAGTACCTCTTGTTTTCTGGCTGAGGCACACATCTCAAGGTGCTTCTCGGCCGCAGAGTCACAGTGACCGCGAGTCCTGACCTTCATCTGTGCCGATGAGTGACACGTGAACTCCCTAATATCTCATAAAGTGAGAAACTGAAACTGATTCAGGACAGGAGTGAAACATCTTCGGAGGAGTCAGCAGATTTGCCTTCATCTGGAGTTTGGCCTCTCGTTGAGGTACAGAGATTCATCACAGCTGGATGAGACATAATTTCTGTTCAGTTCCACCTCCCATAGCAAAATAGAGAGACAGTGTCAGGGAAACTACACCTTCAGACTGTTAACAACAGTGTCCAGCAGATGTGCTGACATAACTCTGTACGAAGGAGGCTCAGCTAGCAAACAAGGGTTTCCTCTCACAGTATGCATTAAGGTCAACTGACTATTGAGTGTGTGTGTGCGTATGCGTGTCCTGCAATGGACTGGAGATCCAGTTCGGGTGTATTTCCTACCCCCACGCATAAAGGATGGCTGGATGGATGGATGGATGGATGGATGGATGGATGGATGGATGGATGGATGGATGGATGGATGGATGGATGGATGGATGGATGGATGGATGGATGGATGGATGGATGGATGGATGGATGGATGGATGGATGGATGGATGGATGGATGGATGAGTTGATAGTCACACTGACAGTGTTGTGTCTGAACATGTTCAATGAACATCTGCATATTTTGAGTGAACGTGAACTGAACATGTGTCACTCCTGTTGGATGGATGTCAGTGTGAACGCTGCTCCATCACTTTGTTAAAGAGTGCGCCAGATGTTCATGAAGCCTCTCAGGTGAAGACCCAGCTCGACAGACCTTAAGGTGTTGCAGAAAAAACACCTGATCTGGCAACAGCTGAGCAGCAGCTTACCACTGTAAAATGACCACTGTGCCACTGTGTGGCCCTTAATATGTTGATCAGTTAAGTTTTATAACAATAAGAATATGGCAATTACACCATGTCTGAAACTCCTTTAGGGTTCCTGAGGAATCGTTGTCGTTTCTTACATAATTCTGCTCAATTTCATCTTCCGATACAAGAACAAACCTTTCTCTGGAAATGATCAATCACCATTTCCAGGCTTTTGATGTCATCTTGTCGAATAAACATGTGATACAGATTTCTTTCATGTCATCCATTACTTTACTAACAATGTGACTGCATTCTGATAACCATCTTTTTGAACTGTATTGGAACACAATTAGTGATAGCTTTTATTCTAAATACATAACTTTGTTATATATGTCTGTGAGGAGTCTCAGTCATGCAGGTCATGGGAGTCTTTAGGTGATAAAAACAAAAGCAACTGGACCTCTGGTCTGTCCTGTTCTGCAGAGACATGTTGCCTCTCATCCAGAAAGCTTCTTCAGTTTGTGACTGGGTCACATTAGTGTTTTCTCTCTTCCAATGGGTGTTGATAGGAACCTATCTCCAGTATAGAGTGGGACCAGGGGAAATACCAAGGACACATCTCTGGTCTAGAACATGCAAACACACAACATCCAACCAAGAGCCTGCAGTCCAAGAAAAGCCAAGGTTTTGCCTTAAAAGCAAAAAAATACCTTACAAACACTAAAATTAAACACATATTCCCTCTATTCCCTCCAGATTCCCTCCATTTTGAGTAAATAATAATATTCTTTTCATTTCTAGGAACATTTTCAATAATTTCAATAATTAAATGATCTCTCGTATAGATGAGGCTTGTATTCTTAATTGTCAATGAACATCATTGGCTGTAATCAAAATTTAATGTGCATGTGAAGTTTATAGTAATAGTTATTTGTATGAAATATATAAAACAGTCAGAATACTCCAGAATTATATATTGTATTTCATAGAATTTAATTTGTATTTTTATTGCAGTTCCCTTTCCTCCAAATCAATTAAAATTGAATTTATATTCATGTAATTGAGTTGGAATTTGGGAAACATTCTCAGTCCAAATCTGAATTTTGCACAAGGCTGCTACGATCACCCCAGAGATGCTTGTTTTTGGACTGTGGGAGGAAAACAAGTTTGGAGAGGAAAACCTCTGCAGACTTGTGGAGAACATGTGAACTCAGAACACAGAAAAATCTGCTGGTCTGGATCTCCTCACTGTGAGGTGACAGCACTACCTTCCTACAGGTCATTACTATTAACACTGACCACTTGACCAAGCAATAGAGAAGCTTCCCTTACAGCCACGCACTAATCCTCCCTCTTCCTCTCCTCTCTCGATGATCTCCGAGCTAATTGTAAACGGTGAGGTATCGTTACAGTAGCAGACGGCCCAGCCCGTGGTGACGCACACCACCACTTTCTTAATAAACGGGTGACGTTCCCGAGCTGCAGGGATTAGTGGGGTAGACGGAACAGGAGAACCATATGTTCACATAAGGGTTCATCTGCTCGTGATGTAACTATTATGAAATTGGCCTTGAAATTGGCCTCTGTCCCCTAGCCTTTTTTCTTTGTTGTTGCTTTTTAGCATTCCCACTTTTGCTCTGAACTGGATACATACATCCCCTCGACACTTTAGGGATGTTTAATTTCAACAGCTCTTCTTTGCTTTTTGCATGTTTACCCAGATTGCTGTCATGATTGCTTCTCTGCGCCATCAAGAGTCTGATTCTGAAAATACGGCGTTTTTACATCGCTACCAAACAGTGCATGTATGACATATCTGCTTTTCAACTATTTCTCTAAATATCTGAAATAAATATAATCTGATGCAGTTGGAAACTTTCCAAATTGGGAAATATTCAGAGAGCAAGAGAAAATGAATTATTGGTGAGTCCAAAATGTGTTGTATGTTAGCTACATTTAAAGGCCACAGAGTTTGTTTCATTGTTAAAAATGTAGCGTAGTAATTTATATTTTCCCAAACTAAGAGATGCAATACAGTTTACACTTCCAGTTATGTTTGGGCTCAACAAATATGCCCATGATACTATTTCACCATCCTGTCAATGGTCACATTTTTAGGTGTTCCGAGTATGTACACATCCTACCTTCAAGATGGTATTTTATAATATGCAATATGCAATATGCAAAATTCAGATAGTGAGGAAGAAGGAGACCAGTGTATTTTATGTCACGTTCTGTCTCTGATCATAATTGTGAATCTATTTAACTGCCTTTTCACTATTGTTGATGTATATGATGACGATGTGTTTCAGGCTGCTGCTTTGAGTAGAGTGACGTTATTCAACAAAGCTCAAAGTTAAAAATGTCTTCTTTTATTTTCATTCTAGCTCCCCTTTAATTTACATGGAAACTTCTAGAATGCAGCACTGTAACCTTTTTAGGATGTGGAGGAGAATCTGGGACTTGATGAGCAGTAACTAAGATCTCACAGTGAGTGTTCCAGTCTGTGTCTGGATGGTGAATTTGAGTTCCTCAGAGGACAGGAGGACGTTTCTGCCCTGAGGCCACAGCTGCTGAGCCTTGAGAAGACGTACGTACAGATGAAGTTCGGGCCGAGTGCAGCATGCATCCTCCTCTGAAGTCCTCCCTGACCTTTCACCCCTGGAGGCACTTATGCTGTCATTCTTCCCGGCCCCCACACGCTGCACTCAGGCCCATCCATAGCACTTTTAAAATGCCATGAACCACGAGCAAACAAACATGACTTTCTCCATTAAGAGGCGATAAAAAGCAGCCAAGTGGTCAGAGCAAAGTCCTCTCCAAAGCAAAACTCCCTAGGGGGTGTGAGGAGGAGTCCGGGGACTGGGTGGGCACCCTAAATCAGCTCAGCAGTGAGATTTACATGGTAGATCCCATCTGTTTTTCTAGCAAACTCAATTAATGGAGTCAAAAACAAGGCCAGAAGTGACTTCAGAGGAGTGAGTTAGCGGAGAGATGGTGATAAAGGAGATGAAAGGTGGAAGGAGGAGAGTTTTATCCAGTTCAGAATTCTAATAATGATGAAGGGTGGAGGCATAAAAACAACTCATCCACATCACGTCTGGAGCTTCAGACGCCAGAGTTAAGGTCATGTGTGTCACAGAGCTTCTTCTCAACTGAAAGATGGGAACACCAGGGAAGAAACTGTTCTCTAGCTCAAATTTGGATTCAGTTTGAGGCATGAAATTAAATCTCTGAAAATCGTTCATATTCTGATAATTTGTTTCCCTTGCATCACAGCGCTCATTTTTTAACATATGTTCTGTTTTAATCAACTATCAAACATTGTGCAATGAAAGAATCCTGTTGTTGATCAGCGTTTTAAAACCACACACAGACCGTTGTATAACAGATTTATCATTCACCGTCACACCTATCATGACTGTAAAATCGGCAGTTACATAATTTATCCATTTGGAGAGACTTTAAAACTAATCAATTTCTCAAAGTTATAAACAGTCCCAGTGACTCATGAGCTGCTGACCAAATGCGGTCCTAATAATGATTTTTTTCTTCAACCATAATGAGTAGAAAGTAACGCTTTTCACAGAGCCAACAGAGACTGTGCAACTTATGTAAGGACCTAAAATGTTCATTATCTTTCCAAAAAAAAAAGAAAAATAGCAACATGTAAACCAGCTGCTTTCTGACAACAAGCAAAGTGATGACAAGACAGGTGACATCTGAGCTGTACTGTGTCATATCTGGAAACAGGACCTTTGAAAATCAAGTTTTTTGTCACTTTTGTCTGTAATGAAACACATTTATTTTAATCATATCTTTGTTCATGTTCAGTGATGAATCAGCCTCTATAGTTTCCGTGTTTATGATATTTTGCTGAGAATCAATTGAGCTAAAGCGTCTCTCTGCAGTCTCCACATTCCCACATATACACTCCCACTCCGCTGTCATTGAAGAGTCCTGCCTGCACCAGTGGGACTCTCTTGCGAACTGGGACGAACCTCAGTGAGATCTGGGTTTCACACACAAAGGTATTGTCACTGCCGGGATCTCAAGAGACAAATTCTGCAACAAAAATAGAAAAAGGGAGCACAAGGGGCAGAAAGTGTGACAGAACGTGTCCCAGAGGAAAAATGAATGACACATCACTGAAAAAAAAGTCTCATAAATACACCGACACACTAACAAATTCTCACAGTCTGGACAGTCAAGTGTATGTAGAGTTGTCCATGAAGGTACAGATACATAACGCTGAGTCAAGAAAGTGAAATCAAAACGTCCTCCAGAGAGAGAAACAGTAAAACTGGTACACACATGTGCGCAAGGCTATTGAAAAGTACTCACAAAGGTGTAAAAACTGAGATTCACACATAGAAATGCAAACTAGGACAGTATACAAGTACACACACCGATGTGCACACTATAACATTGTACAGGCACATACAGACACACACAAGCACACTACAATATTGTACAGGTACACAGACACATATGCACACTATCATTCTTTTAGATACATAGGCTTGTGCACATTTAGAATATGTACAGGTTCACACATATGTGCAGACTACTAATTTGTACAGGTCTATAAACAAGACATATGCTCACTGAGATATTGTACAGATACATACATTTATGTAGGTACACACAAATAAATACTGTTAAACTGCACAGGTACACATGTGTACACACTATGTGCACAAGTGCTTACTAAGATACTGTACAGATAAAGGCTCATACACATAATAATGAGTAGGTGTGTGTATGCACATGTACACCCTAAGGCACTGCATATGTACACATAGATGTGCACATTAATAACCTTTACAGGTACACACCTGTGCAATATACTAATATTCTGTGTAGGTACACACACAAACACAGTATACAGGTGTGAAGATTAACAGTTAAACATACACATTAAGATAGTGTACAGGTGCACACATCATGTACATGTGCATGTGCACACTAATATTTTGTGTGCTCTAAATTATAGTCATAGATATGCACTTTTATGCACACTTATGTAGTGTAGAGGCACACACAAGTGTGCACAGTAATATTTTGTGCACATGTGTGCACACTAAGTTATAGTCATAGATATGCACTTGCGCACACTTAACAGTGTAGAGGCACATACAAATGTGTACTGTAGTATACTGTTCACTAACAGGCACATGTGCACATTAATGCTCTGTGTAGGTGCACACGTGTGCACACTAATATTTTGTGCACATGTGTGCACACTAAGTTACAGTCACAGACTACGGTACACTGTGGCTGCAGAGCAGACTCCGGGAAGGTGAAACATGCTGACACACTGTGCATTCTCTCTGAAAAGTGGGACAACCACTAACCACCCGATCCACAACCACTGACAAGTCCCTTTCAAACTGCTTTTCTTCTCCTGTCTGAGGCAGACAAATTCATCCCTCTTGTCTCCAAACAATCACCTCTTTTCTTCTGCTGGTTGCGCCAATGAAAGAAGGAGGGAGGGTCCAGGAGAGAGGGAGTGAAGGAGGGAGAAATACATCTGCCCCACAGAGCCACACTGTAGGCACTAACCTAATGTCCTGTGTGTTAAGGCTCCTGGGACTGGGCGTCTGGGCCCCACTATCTTATAACACAGTTGACAAAAAGCCCAGGGCTTAGCCCTCAGGAAATCTGAGAGGCGGGGTATCTAGGCCGGGAGAGCAGGGAGGCGGGAGGCAGGGACAAAACATCTCAGGTACGTTGCACCTACGCTGGCCCATATCTATCCCAGCGATGGGGTTCGCTTGAAGCAGAGTTTGTATGACGTGTCGTCACACTACGTCAGGGGACAAGGTGCTTGTACCTGTTCCAAATGTCCACACATGAGGGCTGGTCTGAACACCTGCAGCCACACGTCATGTTTTTGACACGTCAAGATTTGATCCAAACGTAAAAGAAACTTCAGACTTCATCTGCAGCTCCATCCACTAGTCTGAATATAAAACAAAATACATTATTGTGTTGATCTAGTTTCTTCTTCAAAATATATATATTGCTAAGTGATATTACAATAACAGTAATTCGTAATAATGATGACTCTAACTAATATAGCACCTTTCAAAGACACAAGGATGCTTTACAAAAACCCAAACAGATCTCACAGAAACAGACAGGGTGACTGGAATTACAGCCTGAAGGCCATACTGAATAGATGGATTTTCAAGGTGGATTTATAAATGTCCAGAGTCCAGGATGGAGTACAGGGATGGAGGAGGTCCGACAGGTACTGGGAGGCCAGGCCATGGAGGGACGTGAGGGTGAGGACTAGGATTTAGCATCTGATGCAGAAGTCGACCAGACGCTGGTGGAGGAGATGGGGATGATGTGCTGCCAGGGTCTGGTGCGAGTGAGGGCCGAGGCAGACTGGAGTCTGTCCAGGGTTTGGTTTGTTCTGAACCCCAAACAGGACGCCACTGCAAGAGTCCAAATGGGAGGAGATGAAGGAGTGAATGAGATGAAGGAGTTTCTCTGCCTTGCCACTGAGTTGGGGATTGATGGCCACAGACGAACGACTGTTTCCAAGTGGTAGGAAATGGCAGGTGGTATGGTACAAATGGGATAGGTATACATATATATACATTAGAATATTACTTTCTCAAAAACAAAGTGGCTAGTTTCACCACTAAATGTTCTAAGATGCTATGTCACACCATTGCAGACTACATTAATATTACGTTAAGGTTGTTGTCTGGTATGAAAGATGGCAGGACCCATGACCGACACTCTTAATTTTAGGTTAAGAACTGTAACTCACATAACTGAAGTTGTAAGAGGTATCATATTATTTGCTATGTGTTCATGTACTACTGCATCCTAGCAACAAGTGACATGTTCCTTTAAGTGCTTTAATTTTGTAATGCCTTACTCTGAACGCTGCTGTTCAAGAGGAATTCACCCATAACAAACCATTCATTTGTGTTGATACAGAAACACTTTGGTGATACTTTCATTCCTACTACAACTTTATTTTTTCTCCAGGCTTGAAAATAAAACTACACATAAAGCCACGCGGACTGAAACATATTGATAGAGAGCACTGAGATACATTTGAGCACGCACGTGGGAGTGACAACTGAGGATTTTCATAATGTGTCCGCTCAAAGGCGTCCATACCGTAGCATCGGTTGTGAACATGAAAACTAAAGGAGGGTACTTGTGTGAAGAATAGAGGAGTCTACGTCTCTGTGAGGCTGCACAAACACAACGTTTCTTTGAGATAAAAGCCAACGTCAACACGCTCACAAAGACAGGATGGTTTCTCCACCATGTGCACCAGCTGCGTGTAGCTGGTCGGCTACCAGCACAAAGTAATGCAGCGGTTCACAGCTGACAAAATTAATCTGCACGATTTAGATAATTAGTTCGTCAGTCGGCTTTTTCAGACAAGAAATGGCTCCTGAATATTGTGTATTTTTGTCTTTGTCCTGGCTGACTCAGACGGCCGTCTTTGAAGCATTTTGATTAATCAAAACTTACTATTAAACGATCCTTGGGCACGGCAAACATCACTAAAGTATGATATATTCACAACATGCAAAGCTGCATACCCGCATTGAAAAAATGCAGAACACTCACCACAATGTGTGTGAAAAGGTGGATTGATACACTATAGGAAAATGACTTTTCCAACAAGGAGCATTTAGTGACCCTGTGCAAGGCGAGTAGCTAAGAGTGAGTAGTTATTATTTAATAGACTTAGTCTTAAGGATTTAGACTTTTCTTTGTCATTTTTATATATACGTTGTTCCATCATCAACGAGATGCTTCGGCAGAAATAACACTGGGTGTAAAATGACAAAAAATTCATAGAGACAAAAAGTGCTCTGCTCAAAGACATCTCAGCAGGGAGTGTCCCTCACTTCACACATGTATTTAGCACAGTCGCATTCAGTTGTTTAGCAAACGCTTTCATTCAAAGTGACTTACAAAAGAGACAAAACAATAGACAGACAATGTCAGATAACAGGTTTAGGAAACGGAAGAACAAGAGCCATGTTAGGACAGTGAAAGTTAGGAGAGGAGATACCTTCAGAGGAGATGGGTTTTCAAGAGCTTCTTAAAGATGGAGAGAGACAGAGAAAGAGAGAGAGAGATGCAACTGCTCTGGCAGGGTTTGGTAGATCATTTGACCATCAGACAACTACAAATTAATCATTTCTGTGTTAGATGTATTTGAGGGGATTTGACACACAGCAATGATGTTGGTGAATCTCCAGTATTCCAGGTACTAAACTGTTTTTCTTCTCTGTTTCATCTCTCTCCTGTCCTCAACTACTCATCTTCCACTTTCGACCCCCCCCCCCCCCCGAACATGTTGGCGTCTGATCAGAACCCTGACCTCCATCCAGTTCTCACGAGAGAGTCAGAATACCCATTACTGAAGGTTTTCACTGCGGGCCAAGCGTGTCTGATCTGAACATTTCCTCCCAGATGACCCTACGGTGACCTTCCGAGCATATGATGGTCCAGAGGACTGTAGACAGGAAGAGCAAGATGGAAGGAGGGAAAAAAGAAACATACAATGCCAGGGAGTTATTGTGTCATAGTTCAGTGTTGGGGGGAGGGGTTACTTTAACAGAGTACTCTACTACAGATTACCAAATACATTCTTTATAAAGAAACTGGCTAAATACTCAATGCGAGTAATATATTCAGAATACAATGGAATTGCAAGTAATGGAGGATTTTTGGACAGGGTGAATAGGGCTGTTAGTAGTGTTGTAGTGATGTTTATGTATGATGGGGCTAAACTGTGTGAGTGAGTGAGAGGGTGAATGAATGAATGAATGAATGGATGGATGGATGGATGGATGGATGGATGGATGGATGGATGGATGGATGAATGAATGAATGAATGGTGTGTGTTTTTGTGTGTGTATGTGTATTTACAGCCTCTACACTGTATGCTCTGGTGACCCCTGTGACACCATTGGGTACAAAAGATGGATGGATGGATGGATGGATGGATGGATGGATGGATGGATGGATGGATGGATGGATGGATGGATAACCAGAATCAGAGTCCTGTTTACTGCCAAGTACTTACACAAACATGTTACAAAACAGGAAGTAGAATTGCATTTCATATTTGAATTGAAGGAAGTAGAACTGAAATCCATTGAAATTCCAACTGATAGTTTTGGTTTATTACAGAATCATGCTTTAAAGTAAATAATGCACATGACTGCTTAACATATTTCATACAAACAATTATTACTATAAACTTCATGTGCACATTACATTTTTATAGCAGCAAATATTTTTTATTGGCAATTAAGAATAAAAGCCTCAGCTATAAAACTTTCATTTCAAAATGTTGGCAAAATCTCCAGAAATAAAAAGAATATTACAAATAATTTCAAATGAATGCTTGTAAAGTTTTTTTTTAGTATTGAAGGCAACAAAAACCTTTGTCAGATAGGACAAATTCCAATTCAACTTCCTGTGGGGGCGGAGCCAAACCAATTCAAACTCCAATTCTTCAAATGAATTGAATTGAAATTCCAAATTCGGAAGTTTGCACAAGTCTGATGCATGAAGTCTGATGCATGTTCCTACAGATGACACAGTACACTTCACAGTTTACAGCAGTGTGAATCACACATGTTAATTACATGAATATGGATAATAATGAATATTTCTCTCTGTGAGCTGATGACGGCTGGTGGATCCTGATGTTTACGATATGTTGTCACTGTTTGCAGTGGAATCAGTGGAGTGGGCTTGTTAACAAAATATCGATCAGTATCAACACTGACGAGGTAAATAAACAGTTAGCAATGTTATAACGACTTGTTATACAGTGCCAAAAGCATTGTCATTACAAAGAGAAACTCTTCAAGGTAATGTAGCCATCAGTTAGCTCCAATTAGCTAATGGCAGGAAGTAATGCACATTTTAATGCACAAAATTAGTTGTTCATATGAGTAAAGAATAACTACAGTCTTTCATTCAGCAGTAACTACTGATACATAGTTTGTTACATCCTGCAGAAAAATGCCCACAAATATCAATAAAATAGTTATTAAAGAAGAGAAGAAACAAGAGAAGGTCTGACAGGAGCAACAGTGAGTTTGCAGAAGGACTTTGTTGGGCCCTGTGTTGTCATTAGCAGAGCTGAGCAGCGTTAACGACTCTTTATTGAACTCAGCAAACAGCTCATATGTTGCAACCCCAGCAGTTTTTCTGCAGAGCTCAACGCCCCCCCGCCCCTCCCCACCCCGGTAGATCACAGCTTTGATATCTCCGTCAGAGCGCTGGAAATGACTGTAGTCAAAACTGATAATGAAGCTAAATATGCAAAACCGGACATGCACACACAGATGATTGCACACGAGGCTCCATAAAGCTTTGAATCCTCCTCATAAAACTGTGATCGCAGAGGTATCCTGATGTGACATGCGTGCCGCTATCTCTGTCTTGTTCCTCACATCTCTTTCGACTCACTTCTCTCCTTCACTTTTTTTTATTTGAGCTGATTGCCTTTTTGACAAGTGCACATCCTATCAGCCCCCACCATCGAGCTGCTTTTCATTTCCTCTCCTTTTTATTGCTTTTCTCTCTTTTTTTGATAATTTGTGTGCCGTGTGTCTTTAACTCTTGTGTGCATGTGTGTTTGTGGCAAACATCAACACATTTTCCTTCTTCTCCTTTATTCTTTCATACAGAATTGCGAAACATTATTATTACTATTTTTTTTGCCTCACATGTTTCATCATCAAAAACCCCTGCAGGCGACCTCACGCTGCTCCACCACAGCAGCACTGTGATGTTTTTTGTGCAGGGGAGAAACAACTTTCACACACTTAGGTGGGGCAAGGGACAGAAAATCGGGCCAAGGGAAACTGGAGACATGGATGGTTAGCGCAGAGAGAAAGAGGCAGTGAAAAAAAAGGGAAGAAAGGAGAGTGACAGACATGGATCCGTCTCACCTGTGGCTTCTTCTGCCGCTGCTGCGACGCTGTATACGACCGGGCAGGCCCTCTTCTCCACCCCTCCTCCAACCTTCTTCTTCCTGCACCACTGTTCTCTTTAACCATTTCCACACGGCCTCCAAAAGGCTTCTTCACATCTTTAATTTCACCGCTATTGTTGTGCCGGCCACAACACCCTGTTGCATTGTCCCGTATACAGGCCTGGAATAATGGGGCTGTTTTGTCACCTGCAGCAGAGCCATCTTGTGTGGACTGAATCACTGCAGGCGCTCTCAGCCGCTACGTCTTAATGAGCCCCATAGACGACCAGTTTCCTAAACAGTTTAACCCCATTAATCAGCCTTTCACACACACATGCAGAGCTGCACACACACACACACACACACACACACACACACACACACACACACACACAGACAGACATCTGAGATACGATGACACCACCACACAAAACATTTCTGTGTCGATTTTCAAAAGGAGATGTTGAAAGAAATAGAGTAATAAAGTCATCCAGCCATAAAGAACCTTCTGCAACTGCTTTAAGATCAAATTTCCTTGAGTCTTTTCCAAAATGTCAGCTTTAGTTACACAAGTGTTTGTGCAGAGAGATTGTAGAAGCAGCACCTGCGTAGTAGGAGGCCTGAAGACAGAATTTGGCTCGATAATATCTGATTCACACTGGAAATGTTTTTATTTCGTAGAGAGACATGCTGCACGAAGCAAACTGTGGCCTTCACTTCTGAGAGCTGTTCAGACTTATCTGTGAAGGTCCTTCATCGTGTTTAATTTGTTACAAAAAGCTTTATTAAAAAAGGTGAAGAGGAAGAGTTGGTGGTTTCGTTTTTTTTTTGTGATACTGATAAAAAAGCAAAAGAAAAAAGTCCCCTGTGCAGTTATGGTTGCACCGAAATGTGCAGTATTTGCAAATATGGGTCATATGCATGTAGTTTTAGGTAGTAAAATATACACTTAAAATGTAGAATATAGACATGATCAACATTGTGTTTAGTCATTTAGCCGATGAAACACAACTCCAATATCACAGAGTTTTCATCAGTGCTTCTCCAATCTGTGGCAATCCTTTTATAACTGAAGCCTTTTCACATTCCTCTCCATCTTCTGGTTTGTTCTCCTTATCTCCTGATGAGCGAGTTAGATACCAAATGCGGGGCACACTGTCCCACCACGTCATGTCCAGAGACGGGTGAGGGGAGAGGGGGTGAGGGGAGGGGAGGTTGGGAGGGGGGGTGGGGGGTGGGGGGGGAGGTTAGGAGACTGGTTTTTAGCACAATGTTTGTACTGTGTAGCAGGCAGAACTCAACCATTGTGAGGATCCTGGAGTCAATGTGGGCTCAGGATTAGATCATCTGGAGACTTTGACCTTTAGTTATAGACAATCGCACGCACAAAATCCAACGTCAAACACTTAGGGAGACAGTATCCCATTAAGATGCCCCAACTGACCGTCTCTCATGTGAACGCAGATCTTCATTTTCTAGATTTTCACGACTAGACGCCCCGTCTGCATCGACCGCGCTCGCTGGCAAACTGGATCTATTGTGAAATAAACATGATCAAACCGCCCGCTTGCGGCCTCTCATTGTGCTTTTTATTGTCATTTAAGAAAATACTTCCTTTCGTGAACCACTTCCCCGGGCCACGGCCGAGGACAATGGCGCTCAGATTGCTGTGACAACGCGGCCGAGGAGCCGCGGCACAATCACTGTGGATTGAGTAACGCTGGGAGGTTATTAGTCCATGTTCTGAAACCTCACCCTGCTCACCTTCTCCGCTCATCTCCACCTATAAATTACACCTTGTACTGTGCCGCGCTCCTGTTACACCCGCTATGAGGGCCGCAGACGCCCGGCACACTAGTGCTGCCACTTCTCTGCTACATATTCACTGCTTCACAGTCAAAATGGGAGAATTTTATTCCTTTTCCCCCTTGTAGTTTATTCAGAATAGCTGAGAAGGAAACGATGGGCAGGATGGAAACAGTGAGTGAAGTCCTTACAAAGTCCTTACAAAGTATTGTAGTTTCTTCACTAGCTTTTATCTCCATGTAAATAAGAATAAAAACAAACACTCCAAGTAAGTAAACAAACTGGACGAGGGGGGGAAAGAAAATAATTTTCCATCACTGTATCGAGTCAGGACACTTCAAAAGCATGTTATAATACAATAAAAATAAAAATAAGAGTGATCTAGGCACGGCAACTGTTTCCCTTTTTAACCTTTTGGCACTGGCATGAAATTATTCCTCTGTTGGGTCACCTCAGAAATATGTGGCGTGCTACATTCCTCTATTATTTCAGCACCTTTGAGCACTCTGTGCTTGCGTGTCGGGACATTACACCACCCATTCACCTTTCATTCTCCGCCGTGGCCAGTCTTTGCTCTTTCTTGCATGTGGACTCTATTGTGTGAGCAAGGAGCACACACACGCACACACACACACACACACACACACACACACACGCACACACACACTCACCTACAGATGGCTGCTGCTGAGGGTGTGTGTGTCTGTGTGTGCGGGGAACGTGGTTCCGTGAATTTCTATAACAGGAAGCCGCTCCTGGAGTCAGCCCACACACCAAGGATGCTGGGAGGCTGGAGGCCCCGGGCCCCCAAACCGTGGGAGAGACAGCAGAGGTAGAAGGAAGTCAGCCTCGAGCTTTAGCTTCGGTCTGAATGGATGTTAAATCAGTCAGTTTTGCATCTGTCTCCTTTCATTGAACGACATCTCTGTTTGTTTGTTTGTTATCTGAAAATAAGAGGAATAAAAATGAACAAAGTGCTTTTGTTTTATGTAACAAGCTCACCATTAGAACTGCAGAAGGTCACTTTATTAAAAAGTATGTTATGTTATTTGCAGCCCACATTACAGTATATGTTAGACCTATATCAGCGTTATTTGCTCGACAATAATGAAACTAAAGTTAAACTGCCCATTTAAACATTTTTCTACCAGATGTGACTCACATGCAGCTGTTTTGTCAGATTTAATAGGTTTTATCACTGCAGGTAAACACGTTTTTTACACTGGTCTCCATTCGTGAGGAAACTGTGGTTCAATTTCCAAGCCATAATGATGGGATCGCTACAAATAAAATCTTAGAGAGGGCTTTGATTCTCATCAGAAATTAAAAACCAAAGATAGAAATCAATGACAGAAGGCACACGTCCCCTATTAACACAACATGCAGCTGCACCTCGGGCCAACTCATCCATCTCTCACTCCACTAATCCCGTAATGGCAAACTAGTGAGAGGGAGATCCAGCAGACAGCAGAGAGAGAGAGAGGGAGAGAGAGAGAGAGAGAGAGAGGATGCAACAAGCTGTGGAGGAGCAACTATATCTAAATGTTTAGAGAAAAAAATGCATGTGAAATATTGATTATTCTCCATATTGTTACAGATGACTAGTTGCACTTGGGGACAAAGGAAGGGCTGATTTGCGTGTGCAAAGTGTGTGTGTGTGTGACTGTTCTTCAGATGTGTGCATGTGAGTGTGCTTCTATGTGTGTGTGTGTGTGTGTTTGCTCAGATTAATACTCCATTGTGAATGGAGAGGGAGGGCAGCAGGGGATCATGTGACAGGAGTCAGACTGAACCCCGGCGCCTACACGCTTCTCAGGGGTCACGCAGGGGTCGTCATGTGGCCACTGTGCCCACTGCCATACACACACACACACACACACACACACATGCAGAGACACAGACACAGACACACTCACGCAAGTTATACTATGTGTATAAATTACGCATTATACATAGACATGAAGTGATCATAAAAAGTAAATGGGATAACTGGACAGCGTGAGGCTAATTTTCACATCGATTACACATCACAGACGACCTTTAATAATCACGACATGCTTAACTGTTATTCTCCCAATTATTCTTTATTCCATTAAACTGATTTTATAACATTTTTGTCCTGTTCAAAGACTTTTCATGTCTTCCACAAACGCTCCTACCTTCTCCTACTACTACTACTACTACCACTACTACTATTACTACTACTACTACTATGTTGTTGTTCCGTGTCCGCTCTTTTCCCCAGGTCACGTAACCAGAGATTCCCATGTTCGTGTCCTCTGAGCGTGTTAGACTAAGCCATTAGTGACATCACGTCAGTACAGACGTGGGCACAAGGAAATCATGGGAAGGAGACACTGGGGAAATGATGGAGAACGAGCGGGACGGAAGAAAAATATTCAACAGAGTAAAGAGAGACATTATTGAGATAGAATTGAGAGAGCAGGAGGAGAGAGAGAGAGAGAAAGAGGCGGTAGATCGGGTTTCCGTGTGTTTTCATGTTCTCTTCCCATTACAGTAATGTGCCGGGGCCACTTAACTAATGCATAAAAGCACTGTGATACCCGCAATAAACAGCATTACACAATGAATTAGAATGTGAGAGGCAGAAAGAGCCACTGAAAACATAGACTGCGTCTACTTAACACCCCCCTCCACCCTTCCTCTCTCTAAACACACTGTAAGATGACTAACTTCATTACCCTCCCCATTCCTCTTAGTGAGCGCAGCGAATTGAAACCTAATTACCACACCAGAGCCAAATTAAAAGCTTTTCCTCTCAATGGCTGCAATCCATCTCCTGACAAATGAACAGCGCCACTTCCACTGAGTTAATGCTTGCTTTCTCCCTCCCCGCATTCAAACATCTTCATTCATGCCAGCGCTCATTCCTTTCAAACAACACTGGAGCAACAGCTTTGATACCGGCAGCACATTATCTCACTTATACTAATATCAATCAAAATTTCCAGAGACACAATATTTGGGGGGAGGAGGGGGTAGAGGGGGGGATAAAAGCCAAAATCTGTCCAGATCACATGTGCTATTTTGTAGACTCGCTGTCGTCGTTTGTAAAAAAGGAAAAAGAAATAAAAAAAGAAAAACACGTCCGCCCTACCGCTAAATGGGAGATTAGAGTCGTTCGCTCCAAAGTTGGTGTCTGTCACGCTGTCGTTTTATTTTGATCAATCATCTTCCACTGTCTGTCTGTTTGCTCTCTGTCACTCCCTCCTCCTCCTCCAGTTCCTGGAGACACATCTGGCCCTCCAACAGGAAGCTTTTAAGAAGAAGAGGCAGTCGTGCTAACAGAGCACAATTTTCTGGCTGCTACTGTGGAGTAACACTCTAGAACCGAATCAATCACAGAGACGGACGCTGGAATTCAATGTTCAGGTCATTTTTCCAAAATCTTGTTGTATTCATCCGTATGTGACTGTAGAGTCAGAGATTTTTACTCCAGTTTTACTCCAGACTGAAAAATCTCAACAAATATTCAACAGATTTCTGTGAATTTTGGTGTAACCATTTAAGGCCAATTAATCACCATAAAGAACATCACAATAGATCAATATAATAACTGCTCCACCTCCATGTGCTCATAAAACTTTATTATTATATTCCAGATTTGTAATTAAACAGTTATGCTGCTTAACTCCCAATCTCTTTTATCAACGTATCCTATAACTAGTTGAATAAAAACAGCTGAGTGTTTCACTAACTGTAGCTGCTCTTTAACTATCCTATCCATCACTGACACTGGTTATCTGCGCAGACTACGGTGGACTTAAGGGACTAGAAAAGAAGTTTTGAGGCGCAGGTTCCCGTAAGACCTTAAAACGTGCCTGGGATGAAGTGTAATCACCTTTTTGCCATCTGTCCGCCTGTAATTGCACTTAGTAATTAATAATGGCATGTATCAGTTTGAGATCAGATGTTTTGGGTTGTGGGAGGGTATGCCTAATCCAATGATGTCCTCTCCTAACAGATAGTGCAGGCTCCCAGACAGCAAGGTTATCAGGCTGGCTCTCTGCTCACTGCCACTTAATGGAGATCGCATGAGATTGTGGCTCACAAATTCACCATTACTGTTACATTCTGCTATCTTTTCTTGTCTCTGGTATTTCTACTTTCTACAGGGGGGATTTTCTGGCAGTCTTATAGGAAACAGCCACTGTCACCAATTATTCTGGGAACAAAGATACAAAGCACGCTCCTCGCTGAACACAATCCAGTCAGTCAGTCAGTCACTCCTTATTGTGCTGCTGCAAACAAAGATAGTCAATGGAAAGCTGGTTTACGACGAGATTCCATCTGATTGATTCACGACGACCCAAGCCTTTCAGAACAACCGATGCTAATACATGTAAAGTGTGCCGCTCCTTCCTAAAATGTATGGTTATCACATGGAGGCCAAAGTGCTCTTCATTTTAAAGTCTTTATCACTAGTCAATCATGGACGAACGGGTTTGGATTGACGATGGCTCACTAGTGCTCAGTCTGCAGGTACTAATGCCATTATTTGGCTGCTGGTTCCATCTCTATCTGTCTATCCTAATCCAGTTAGACACAATGAAACAAACCAAGGGAGGACTCACCCAAAATGCGTCTGTGCCACCAAAGGATTTCCATTTCTTTACGTTATGGTGGTAAGTGGGCATTGGAATTATTAAAAAAAAGAAAGAAAAAGAAAAGAAATGAACTAAATCAAGTGTAATCTGACAGCAGCAGCCACCAAGTCATATTTTCCTGCAAGGATTGTGGTTGATTGACACAGAAATCGTATCTCCTGCAGCCCCTGTGCATCCCATTACTCCCCCTTTATCCTGAATGCTGCACTCCTATCTGAGCGCTCCCCTGGGACCTGCTTGTAACGGCACTTTGTGGCATCTGTCACATTGTGAATGAGTGATTGTGGTTGCATTTGAATTACTCCAGCGACCTTAAACAGTCCCCTGGATTGTGCTTTGTTAACATAATGTTAGAGCCTTCATAGCATAGTCTTCCTCTCGTGGTTCGGCCTACGACCTTATACGATACGAAGAGCGATGATACGCATCAAACACTGGCAATCACAACAACGTGATTTACACTTTTTACTCCATTCAAGTTACAAAAACAATATGATAAAAGAAGAAGGCCGGAAGAAGCGTGGGGAACGAGGTGGTGCAGGTGCTGGGGGGGAAAGGAGGGGAAAGGTGTTAAAGACAACAAAGAAAATGAAGATAAGGAGGAAAAACAGCAACGCTGGTACAAAGAGAGGCATGAGGTGGGTGCATTACATGGCTGCCTTTTCTTGTGCCTGCATACAGGGGTGGTGGTTGATTTATGCAACTTCATAGTTTGTCATCCGAGTGCTCGCTCCATTCTTTGTCATGCTAACAAAGCTGCTGGTGTGCGCTGGGTAATCTTAGACTGGGCTGCAGACAAGTGGAGAGCAATGGAGGGCAGGAGGATGCGTTTATTCGTCATTTGATTAAACTGTTGAAAAAATGATGGACAAAATAAAAACGATGAGACCATTTTGAGACGGTGTAAATGCATGCGAGTTCGATATTACAGTTTTATCCTTAGGTTTTATTTAGCAGTATGTCTCAACTTGGACCTCATCTGTGAAACGGTAAGATGTGTCTGTAAGAAGACAATATGGCGCCTTGGAAATAAAAGATGATGAGTTGAAACCAGGTTACGATTATTTGGAAAATCTATTCATTTTGTGAGTTGTGCAGAAGGAGTTATTTCCACCTCCCATTTTTCTCATTTTGTTTTTTTGTTCCAGGAGTCATATTGAGAAGATTGACCACCAGCAGCTGGTCACTTTAACATCTGCAAGAGATAATGAAGTCCACTCAGATGCACTAGTCAGGGTTGAACGTCTCGTCGTGGCAGTCACGTGCCAGACGATGTCTTGGAGAGACACGGTAACTTTCCTGGAGTCTCTGCGAGGTTGCACAGCAAGTTCAGAGCAATGATAAGACCCTCTGCTTCTGATTTATTGCATCAATCTTATCCTCTAACTTTTGGGAATATGATACAATAAATAAATCTGTGTGTTTTAGTATACTTCAGGTCGTGTTGGAGAGTTGGAGGAAGTGATGAAAGCGTGGACAGATCTCATCCTCATCTCAGACGTCCAGGTCTTATATGGACCTCCAGTCATCATCATCACCCTGCGTGTTGAGTGGACCAGAACCAAAACACTAAACTACTCTTCTTGTTCCCTCCATCTCTCCCTCCTTCTCTCTCTCTCTCTCTCTCTCACTGTAACCTTCTTTCACTTTGAGATAAGCGCTGTGAGTAATCTCCCGCTTTCCTTTCTCCTGTTGCGCCCTCTCATTTTTCCAGCTCTCCATTTCTACTTTTATCTCAGTCACCCTCCAACTCCATCTATCCTGCTCCTGGCTGAGATCACAGCTCCGGCTCCACCTGAGTCCCTCCACATCCTCCTCTTCCTCCTCTCCATCCTCCTCCTCCTCCTCCTCCTCCTACAGCTTTCATTACAGCCGCAAAGAGGCCCGAGTCAGAGGCAAACTTTAGCCGAGCTGTAAACAGTAAACATTCAAAGTGAGGCAAGAGGTGTATGGAGGGTGTGTGAATCAGGTCTTTGTCCCAGACTATAGACAGAGGTGTAAAAGGAGGAGAGATCTGCATGTCTTTGTCCGGGCAACATGATACAGCGAGCGGAGTGAAAAAGAAAGAGGCCTCGATACAGAAATTTATACCATCTGGTAAGTATGTGCCGAGGCCATGACGGAGGATTTTATGACAGAAATCATTTAATTCGAAACTGTCAGCGATTGTTTTTAAGGCTGTTTGAGTGGAGGTGAAAGCACAATGCAGACGGTGAAACCGTAGACTGCGGTTTTACTAAGACGGACAGATCAGCTGATGTTAAAAGCTCAGGTAATGTGCCAAAGTTTCCTTTCATGGATACCCACCAGAGACGCCCAACAGATGAGCTTTCACACTGTAAAAAGTCTCTGAAAAGTCCACAGTACGTTTTTTTTTTCTTCTACTTATTATCAAACCCTTCAAAGGCTGCATGTTAGCTGCTGCTTTGCTCAGAGTAAATGTCCTTTATACATTTATTGCAAGGAAACATATTTTCATTGCATATGGGACTGACCGACCAAAGCCTCCCCATCAAATGTTAATGTTTTGGTGTCCGATGAATGTCAGATTATTTGATCTTTGATTTATCTAACAAGACAGTTCTGCTTTTGCACGACTGTGGCTTACATTAAACTGATAAGAAATCTAAAAAATGAGAAAAGAGGAAAGATTTACCTCTGATTGGAGCTAACAAAACAGATACAGATACATCTCTCTAGATTCTGCTCGTACTCCTTAAAAGCTACTTCAAAGATTAAAAGAAATGCATGGTTTACTTAGACCAAATGGAAACCAGTCAATGTTTGCCTTTATGTTGACTGGAAATACCAAAGAGCAGAAAAAAGTCATCTGCAAACAGAGATACAAACATATCAGCCTGGTGTCATCCTTCATCGTAAAAACCAACTTAGTTATTGATGGTGAACCTAAAATTATATATATTCAAGAAAATATTTCATTACAATTTAAAAAGTTCAAAGCTTAAAGTGTAAACTTTCAACAGGAATAGGACTACAATTGTACAGTATATCAAACATTTGAGATGATAGGAAGCAGAGGCATACAAAACAAATCAGATCAGCCCCAACATTAAAGCAGAATGATAAACCTAGATGTCCTGTTTATGTTTCTGGCAATAAACCCGACTGATGTGTTTCTGTGCATACATAACCCTAATTAATTAATCCCATCTAACTGCTTAAAAGCAATTGAATGGCAATGGATATAACAAATAAGGCTTTTCAATTACGTTTCAGAAGATGAAGGAATCCCCGTCTGAGAGGTTGTTGATGCTACAAACATTAATCTGATCTTTCTTCTCGGAGACCTCCTCGACTCTTCTTTTACGAGGCAGCTCAGCTGGATATTTTATTACAAGTTGGGTTCATTTTTAACAGTGTGCTTCACCTCGCTTCGGTTAACCACACACACACACACACACACACACACACACACACACACACACACACACACGATCTGGAGCAAATCCTCCCCGCGCACACAACACTTAACACTTGACCTCTCACTCAGCGAGCAGTACCACACACTACGAGTCACAGTCTATTAGAGCGGGATAAAAAAAGTGAGAGGTAACAGAGAAAAGAGTCGAAGGAGCAAGTGTGGCGCATATGTCTTTCCACTTAACTCCTCTCACATTCAATCAAGGCTCTCCCTCCATTATCATACTATGGTAATTATGGCTGCGAACGTCTGTCGCAGATTGTACCTGCCTTTGTGTTCTTCCATTCAGGAGTCCCAACTGTGCGCACATTACCATTTACAGACATCTCGGATCAGATCATAAATTGGCATTAGTGCCTATAATAAAAGCCTTCGCCAGAGGAAAAAGATGAAAGCTCTCCTCCTCTCTTCCTCGTTCGTGTGCTGCGTCTTTGTCAAGTGACGGCTCAACTCTATTCACAGAGCCGCGACCTCTCTGCTCCCGGCTACGCGACGGAAAAGTAACAAGTTGTCAATACAAATGAACTGAGAGAGAGAGAGAGAGAGAGAGAGAGAGAGAGAGAGAGAGAGAGAGAGAGAGAGAGAGAGAGAGAGAGAGAGAGAGGGGAAAAAAGCAATTACAATCTCCTTTTAATCCCCAGCAGTTCCAAAAGTCAAAGATTTAGTCCTTCTTTGCTCACCTCACCTCCTCTGTGACCGCGTGTGTGACCATGTGTGTGTGTGTGTGTCTGTCACAGTGTGTGTGTGTGTGTGTGTGTGTGTAGTTCCTAATCAGGATATAACGAACAACCATCAAGTCTCTCTTTCACTGATCAGGATAACATGTCTAATTAATCCAATCTCTGCCTCTTGAATCTCTATTCAAACCAAAGGTGAAGAAGATGAACCGTTGCAAAGCCCTGCTTCTTTAAAAAAAAAAAAAGAAAGAAAGAAAGAAAAAAGAGGACAAAACAGGTAGAAAATGATTCATTTGGTGCGAGAGACTGAGAGCGGATGTGGGGAGCAGAAATCAGGGTGATGGTGGAGGGCAGGTCTGGATTAGTTTCTACCTATTCCCCACCTTCAAGTCAGAGGAATTAGACAGGGAGGTGGAGGGGAGGGCGGTGGTGGTGCGTGTGTGTGTGTGTGTGTGTGTGTGTGTGTGGAGGGGGGAGGGTGGGGGGGTTTGATAGTTTTAACAGTCTGAAAGGAGCCCAGATAAGGAGCAGAGAGAGGCTGGGCGTGGAGGGGATCGAGACGGGAGGGAGAAGTTAATTACCTGAGCAGAGGGCATGGAGGGAGAGGTGATTGGAATGAGGGGGGAAAAGATATCTCACGCGGCTACCCCTCCAGAGCGTCTGATGCATACTGAAGCAGAGTTAAAGGGGGGAGGAGTAGGAAGAGGGGGCTTGTTTAAGTGGCATCATGGTCCTTCTGAGGCCGAAGACAACATAGGAATATTAAACAAGAATCAAAGGGAGGAGAGTCATCTCTGGGCTACCTGCAGAGCCACGGGACCTGCAGACCTGCAGCAGCGAGGAGCATGAAGGAATGTTTGAAGTAAAGGTTGTTGAGGCTCGCTGAGAGGCACTAATGCAACTAAGTAGCTGCACATTATACACTTGAATAGACTCCTCTCCTCCCTCTCTTTTTTTTTTATTTTTAAATGAAGTATATCAAATATTTCTGACACATTTGTTATGGCCGTGCGAAGCTAAATATAAACAGTGTGATCAATGAGTGGAAATGTCTGCACGGAGAGCTTCGCCAGGCATGGAGAGGAACGGAGGGATGGGGAGAATTAAAGGATATGAGAGGAAAAAGGAAAAGCAGAGTCCCATTAATAGGGCGAAACTTCAGAGCCAAATTACTGAGGCGCCGGAGAGATAGTGATCAGAGCGTGGCCGTGCACCCTGGGTCTGTTAACGCAGCACTCAGTGCATTTACATCACCATCATTACTATCCTTATCATTAACATCATTCAAAAGCTACACATGAAGCCCGTATAAAAGCTGTAATGGAGTACATTAGTCCACTTTGTGAGAGGTGAGCTCTTGGTCGGGTCCAAAGTCATCTCACAGACAGGGGGAACGCAAAAAAAAAAAAAAAAGTCAGCGTTTTGGAGCCACCCGCTCCCCTTTTTTCTCTTTTCAAAGGAGGAAGTGGTAGAGCCGAGGCCCTCCATGATTGGTCCCTGCAGACCAGCCCCGCGGCTCATTCGCTGGCTGAACAGTAATTTTGTTAAGGGCATGGGTTGCTTCCTGTGCTGGCTAAACATATCTGTGTAAATGAGGTTTGGGATGCCTGAGGGGAGCGGAGGGGAGGAGGCAGGGGGTCCGAGTTATGGAGCCAGTTGAACAGAGCACCAGAGGAGGGGAGGGCGGAGGGAGGACAGGGACGTGGAATGAGGAAGCAAGGCCGAGGTAATGGAGGTTAAATGAAGTGGAGATAGAGGCAGAAATACAGCTGCATCAAACTTGCATTAGCTTTGATTAACAGGTCTGGTTTGAGTTAGAGCTCTAACATTTCCAGACGTCAAACAAAGTTGACCCCGCGAGCTGAGAGCTGTGTTCTCGCTGACCTCCGGGGTCACTGCCAGCCTAATGTCTGTCACAGAGCAGAACAAAAACAAACACCAAACCGACTCCGACTCTAGAGTGTCCTTAACCTCAATAAAACCTTCAGTCATCGTCGGTACTGCAGGCAACCGAACCGTCTCTACTTCCTCAATGGGCGTAGTTGTACCTCCCCATTGTGCTCCAGTCAAATCTGAGTGATTTACCTTTTCTTGGGGGGGGGGGGATTAAACGAGTTTCAGGGAACTCAGGGAAAACACAATTTTAGTATGTTTTCTTGTGTGTTTTGACTGAACTTTATTATAAATCTAATACAAAACACACATTATCACCTAATGCTGTGTTATCAGATTCTAACCCTAACCCTAAAGTCAAACATGTCGCTCTTATTTCAAAGTTTTTTTGACGATTACAAATACTAATATGACAAATATTGAACTATTTATCAATTAATACTCTGATCTCCTCACTGTTGGATGTTGTCTTTTGCCACAGCTGAAACATGTTACAGTTAAATGGAGAGCCGTGTTATGAAGCATGTTGCAGCATGTTACATTTGAGGATTTGTCACAATGAAAATAATATCAAATTATTTTTCTGTGAACAAAAAAAAACCTGCATGACTTGATGTCACTGAGTCCTACAGACCATAAACACGAAATACAAGTTAAAAACATGTAATATTGATAAGAATTTGAGTTGGTAAGAAGCAATAAACGCAATAATAATGGTAATAATCTGAAACTGTTTGTCATATTGGACATCAAGGTACATATCCTGAAATGAACAGCAGGAGTATAGAGACTATGGAGAGTCCGTAGGAACTATGCTATTTGACTTTTGACGTACACACACTCAATAGAGATGATAATATTGATGTGAGAAAAATGTTGATACTCTGATTTCAAAACTTTCTATTTTAGGATGAATTCTCCCATGAAAACAGCAAAACTATGTAATTTTTGCTAAATGTGTATTTTACCGTCACCATGGAGACAGTAGAAAGAAATAAAGCGAATATATTGTCAACTATGAACCGCTATCTAGAAATACATGGTTATGACACTAATAATGAGATGCTAAAACAAATAGCTGAATAAAGATAAAGATAAGGTCTGGAACATTTAGTTCTCCATCATTTGAGAATCACTCTGATTGGTCTTACATCAACAGTTTTATTTAACTTTTGTGTCCATGCAAAGTTTCTTTTGACACTCGGAGTGACATGGATGATCTAGATATTGTCCAGTAGAGCTGAACCGGCGGTGTTAGATAATAAGAGGCGAGAGGAGATAAAAAAGATAAAAGCGTTTAGACAACAACAACAGGTGACACGGATGGTGTAAGTCAGAGAGAAATGGGACCACACATCACTGACCTTAGCTCAGAGCAGCGATGTGCGATAACTGTCATTTCATGTCTGACCTGATACCAAAATAATACCCGGGCTGACACAGTGACTGAACCTCAGCTCTGGCCCGCTTGTTATCTAAACTCTGATTCACACCATGACTGACGGCTTCATCCTCAGTGCAGGGAACACGTAACAGAGTCGAGTGATTACGACACAAAATAATCTGGAGTTCATTTCACAAAAGTGTGTTTTTACATAGCACATTGTTGCACAAGTAGAGGTTTTTATTTCATTATCTACTGGTCTTTCTAACGTTGTTTATATAGACTTTTTGTCTATCTATCTATCTATCTATCTGTCTATCTATCTATCTATCTATCTATCTATCTATCTATCTATCCATCCATCCATCCATCTACTCAGCAATCTATCTTTTATTTCACACCTTATTCAAACTTCTGGATCGACCGCTTCAGCCGAAAGTTTTTGATACAAAATGATCGAATTGTGGCTGCAAGTGTTTCATTCTGTTGTAAAGTGTAATCCCATATTCAGGATATGTTACTCAGATTGTGTAATCCGTTGGAATATTATACACTTTGCATTCCTATTGTGCTGTGCAGAGTTCCTCTAAGGGAGAGGAGCTAAAAAAAAGTCCCCAAGAACCATATACTGATGACTGGGTGGGAGAAGGGGACTTCCTCTAAAGGTTTCAGGACCTGGGATCTGGGAAAGACTCCTAATGGAGCTGTATAAAGAGAAAAAATCCATGCATGGCTGCAGAGGAAGTGCTTTTTTTGTGCGTCGGTGGAGGGGGGGGGGGGTTAGAAAACTGTGTGAATAATTGCAGATACAGTTAGAGACAAACAAAGGGAGACGGCGCTCCGAGTCGAGCAGCTGTTTTATGTTTGTTAATAAAGACTGATCGGATCACGTCGCCTGCTCCAAGTCTGGATGGCAGGGGCAACTCTGCCCCATGGTCCACTCCAAATGCAATTACAGCCGAGCAGTGACAGCGAGCGGTCCAGGAGCCAGGTACCCTCCAGCCCCTCCTCCTCCCCCCCTCCCTCCTCCCTCCCCGGAGGCAAACACACCCCTCTCTCCATCCCATCCAGCCGTCCCCGGGCTCCGCCGAGCCCCCTCACAGGACCGTAATTGGATTGGTCAGCAGTTAACTCCATTACAGCGGAGGCAGTCGGGCACTTGATATTTCCAAGTTGTTGGCAGTAATTTGCTCCTATTAGCAGCTTTTACTGAGAATAAGAGTCACAGAGTAAACAGACAACTAAGTAGGGGCTTCAGTATCCATTTTATGTGCGTTTGTGTGTATGTTCATGTGCATAAAAGGGTGTTTGTTTCAGAGGGAGATTCAATTTGAGGAGTCAAATCTAATCAGAGGCCGCAAAAGTCTTACAGGACAGCCTGTGTTGAGGTGGGTGTCGGAGGGGCCTGGGTGGCTCTAGTTACCCCACAATGTAGTAATGCTGCTGGGAGGTCGACGCCTGCAACCACATATAGGGAGGATGGTGGAGATGTGGGACATTAAAACATAATCATAATAATAATAATAATAGTCATAATCATACAATTATTCCAAAAGATTTAACACAAGAATGCTTCACTGCAAGGTTTACACGGTTCAGTCAGAGCTTTTGCTGCAATGTAAAGTTCACAGTTGGATAGGAATAAGGTTATAAGCACAGAGAAAAGTAGAGAAAGTTTTATTTGGTGCTGTTTAGTGTAATACAAAATGGTCTTTTTGTGTTCTCACAATGTGTGTTCACTGAATAATAAAGACACTCTCCTCATTGAAATCATATCTATTCAGTAATCGATCTATAAAGCCTGTTTCAGTCCTGTCTTTATTATCTTTGATCATTCACACTGTGATCATTGTATCAATATCCACACTACAAAGACTCTTTCGACTGAAAGACTCAGAAAAACGACTGTACATCATGTGGATCAGAGACCGTATGACTGAAGAAATTATCACAGATTCCCACTACAGTGAGCGACGAGAGCGAGAGTCTACGGGTGGACGAGCTCGGACCGCTCGGGGTCCACCGTTCACCTGCTCAGAGAAACGATACATGTCGAAAACAAAGAACGGATCCCTTTCGGTGTCCCACGGTGCCACGTGTGCTTGTAGTCGGGTCAGCGGTCAGTTCACATCGAAGGTTGCGTAAGATGTCGGGGTCTGTCATCTCACACACACGTGTTTCTGAACCGGCTAAAAAACGAGGTGAAGAGGTGTTATACAAGATCAGAAGGTCAACCGGAGTTCATCTCAGACCAAAAAGAAAAGAAACAAAAACACCAACAGATTTCTACAAGCACAGAAATCTGCAGCGAAACACGTTTTTTAACGTAGAATCCCCAACGTCACTGGAACATTTATGTTTGAGAAATAGAAATGAGTAAATCGGAGAAATAGCTTCAAGGTATCGTGGTCTCTATCGAACACATGTAACAGGCACGGTTTGTTGCATAACAAACCTGCTGAGAGTCGCAGGTTTGGTATTATTTTACAGCGAACGTTGCGGGTATTTGATAGCACGTTACATATACGTGGTCGTGGGTTAATACAATCTGGATCTGATATCGTCGGGCCACCATGAGATCTTTAATTAAATTTTCAATGGAAACATGGGCAAAGATAGCAGCCACGTGTAGAGAGGCAGGACCACACACACACACACACACACACACACACACACACACAACACAGAGAAAGATAATGTAAAAGCAGAGCAAAAAGGAGGTGAAATGGTAAATCGATTCCAAAAGGACGAAGAAAACAAAGAATAACAATCAAACCAAACGACGTACGCACGGCGCAGGTACTCCTGGACGAGGAGCCATTTTAACATATTCGATCATTAAATCAACGTGAAAACGGGACCGTTTATTGCATTTGTGGATAGTAATAATTCGCCCTTCATTCAGGAACATGAGGAACATAAAACTGAGAGCAGAGGCAGCTCCAGGTCTCTACAGGAAGCAATAATCTAACTGACGATAAGGATCTGAGTGAAGGGAAGAGGGTGGTGCGGTGGATGGGGGATGAGGGAGGCTGACAGTAGAAAGGTTTTTTTTCCCCCCTCCACTTCTCCACACCCTCCCTCCCAGTTTTATCCAGCTCTACTTGAGGCAGGTTATTTCTCCAGTTTAACCTGAAGAAATACCTGTCTCGCCCCTCGCCGAGGCAGATTGAATGAGCCTCTGCCGGGGAGGCGAGGCCCGGGTGACGCTCCATCCGCAGAAGACTGAATATCTCTATGTGTCCTGACAACGCCCCGCCAGGCCAATCCATCAGGGTGCAGGGGGAAGCAAATTGCAAAGAGGAGGAAAATAAAAAGAAACGCCTGGACCACCGTTCGTATGTTAAATCAACCTCTCTCTTGTCCAGTTTGTCGGCCTCCCTCTCTCTCTTTTTGTTTTTTTTTTTGTTGCGTCTGTGTTTTCTATTCTGTGTGCAAAGAGAAAAAGAGGAGAGCGACTTCCTGACATTCATTCTTCGGACTCTGAGAGCGGGAAGAGACGGAGCAGGCTGGAGGGGAACAGTATGGAGGTGGAGAAGGATGGGGTGTGTGGGAGGGGTGGGGGGGGGCGGGGGTGGGGGGGGGTCTGGGTCTGGGTGTCTGTCTCTGAGCGGGACCTCTCCACCTGTCCGAGCCCACATTCCTGCACATTCCTGGGATCCCGCAGACAAAGCGTGGTGAGAGCGCCAGGAACTGACCTTGGCTCTGCCTGTCAACACTCAGATCCTTCTGATAGAAACTGCCCGAGAACCAGACTTCACATATACATGATACAAGAACACACAAGTGAACAAAAAAAAAGCATGACCAGTGTGACAAGCACACATACAAAACAATGTATTTATGCATACAACATTATTCCACTATTGATTTAACCGTGTTATCACAGAGGCGATGCAGACTCGCACCCTGACTGGTTTTGTTGAATATTCATTGTCTGTTTATAAAGATTACGTGTCAAAATTTAGGGTGTTGAAAGGGAAGGTTAAAAAACAACTGAATCTGTGTAGATACAGAGTGTGATGTGATGCCTTGCCCCATCTTGAAACAGTTTGCGTGTTCAGGTAAACGAGTTCAGGTGAATGAGTTAATACACCTTCCGTACTCCCCCTCAGGATCCTCAGTATTCTGCCTCCCAACATACGAGACCTGATGTGCATGTGTGCAGATCGGCCCTGTTACCACTTAGTTTGGGAAAACGTTGTGTTTGGCAAGTGACCGAGCAAGTAGCCTATGTGTGGTTGCCAGATAAGCATGAACAGGACCTCAAAATAAGGTCTTTAGACAGCATCTGAGGCTTTTTTTAAAGTTTGAAACCAATGCTCCAAAGCTTCAATATTAGGACTAGAGAATAGTTTTAATGCTCCGGTCGACTGTGCTGGGTAACCCTGAAGGCAGAAATGACAAATCTGACTAATTCAAGCGTCCTCAATGTAAGAACTGTTTGCTTTGCTTTGTCTGTAAATTTAATACCATTTGATTCTGGAGTGGCATGTTTATGACACTGAAATTATGAAACTGTCAACTGAATTTTTCTTTT
>CM055188.1:30419899-30432399 GCA_029224185.1 Karalla daura
ATTAAACCAAAAGGTCTGAGCCGGTTACTGAGGGAGAGGATAGTCGAGTTCAGGGCAGAGGGAAATTTTTCCACAGTGGAAAGCCTCGGGAGCATTGTAAATGATTTGTCATACAGTCGAGTTCAACTCGGCTACTTAAGACAGGAAGACATAAGTTGTGCAATGTGCGAGGAAAAGTCTTCAAAGAAGACGTTTTAATACAAATAGGAAAACAGGATGTGCAGCAACTTATGGCTGAACAGCTCCAATATTACATCTGTATTACTCCTTGTATCTTCATTGTATGTGAACTTTTGATATTTCTACAAAACTAAGTAGAAATACAGTCTCTAAAGTCATGTCTGTGTTTTTTCTAACATGACCAAATACTTATCAACAGTATTTGTTGAGCATATTTATGTGCAGATATGCACTGATTGCTATTGTTGCATTACAGTGCATTACAGAAGGAAAAGCTAAATGCAAATGTATGTGTGTACTTAATAGTAGTTGTGTAAAATCAAACCTCAAAGAGAACAAAAACAGACACTGTGATGTTTTCTCTGGAAGAGACGTAAATGATACAGCGCTCACATCGTTTAGATTTTCACCTCATCTCTCAAGGATAATAAAATCTTTTCAGAGAGAAGGTTTCATGATAACTACTTCCCACTTCTTTATTTCAATCTCCTCTTTTCATTTTCTTTCTTATTTCACAGCCCCACACACACACACACACACACACACACACACACACACACGAATGACAGTTGCACACATTTGCACACATCCACTAATCAGCAGCAGGGCTAATTATTCTTGATTACCACCACCCCCTGGGGGAACATATCACAGTGCAGGAATATCTTAAGGATGAAAAAGGCTGAAGTTTAGTGACAGCTTATGCATTTTTTTTTTTGAGGAGGGGGAGGTTGAATTGTTTAAGAACTGACAAAGAGAGAAAATAAAAGAGGAGAAGTCAAAGTAAACAACACGTGGATTCACATTCATAGCACAAATACGTTTCAGAACAGAACATTAATTTATGGGGCTGAGATTTGCTGTCCCGGCTCTGCGCTCTGTTTGGTTGTAACGCGATAAGACGAAAACATAAATTACAGCAGAGACGGAGACTAGAAATGTGAGCTGTTATGGAGTCAGAGCGGACTGAATTTAGTATCGTTCGTATCGGACGAAAATCAGCATTTCGGGGGCCTTTCTTGGCCCCACAAAGACTGATTTAAGGTGCAAACAAAAAAAACTGCAAGAATGAATAGATTCAGGAGGAAGAGGAGGAGGAGGAAGACGAACTCTGACACGATCACTTGGTAGTAATTTGCAGTAGATAAACATGATGTTGTACTGCTACAGTATGCGTTATGTTCACAGCTATTCTCAAGTATTTTGTGCTGCTAATTAGTATTTTTCTCAGTCTAAATGGGAGAACTTTTAAATGCAGCGTTGTTCAGTATTTCAGTCTATAATCCTTGAGATTAGAAGATTTGGACGTGAGATATAAAATCTCTAAGAACAGAAGTCGAAAGAACAATTAGACATAACACGAACATAATTAGCCAGAGAAGTATAAAGTCTACAGACTAGATTCATTCATTCATTTCAGGTTTCAGACTTAAATTTGTGATTGCTGGAAAAGATTTACAACAGCGTGTGTTAAGTTGTTGTGAAGTTTCGTTCCCAGGTTTTGAAGTAAACTTTAAACAAAACAAACCTTTTCATTCACTCGATGAGAGCGACATCAGAAGCAGACGGGAGGAGACAGCGAGGAGGCGGAGGAAACAGGATGGGGGTCAGGATATAATACCGAGCATTATCAGCGCGTTGGGGATGAACTCTGGTATCAGTGTGTTATCAGGCCATTTATGCTCGACTGCAATAAAGCGTACGACTTCCCAATCACGGCCGCGCTCGCAGATAAAGGCCAATCAGAGCTCAGAGGGCTGATAAAAGCCAATCAGAGGGGTAAAAAGTGATAAGAAAGCAGACCTGGCCCTGCAGGTGATGAGCTCCGGCCTGAGCGCCAGGCAAGCCACATGCAAATACACATGCGTGAACACACACTCACAGATAAGCACAAGCACATTTAAATCCACTGTGCGCTGAGTAGTTAGAGCTGGAGTTTCTATTTACTCGATGGTCCAGCAGAAAAAAAAAGTCTTAATACGGCATAAGAGGTTCTGAAATTATCTTGACCATAAACTATTCTGTTAGAATCGCCACTAACATGCTAGCATTAAAACATGGTCCAACCTTTGACTAAAATACACTCATCAGAGTGGTTGTGACTTTTCTCAAATCTAATTTAGGATGATCTAGAGACGCTTTAAGCCTCATGCGATGGCACAAATGCAGAATCGAACATTTTGGTCAATTAAAAATCGTATTTTCTCTTCGATCTGCCAAAACAAACACCTGCGAGGCAGAGAAGCTAACAAAGCACAGCCCTCTAAACCACGACTTTGCTTCATATCTCATACATTTTGCATGCCACTGGCTCACTCCAGTACAAACTTACAGCAAAGTATGTTTTCTTTGGAGGGCTGCGAAGGTGTAATGTATTCAAAGTATCTCAGGGCGGCCCCTCTCCACCCCGCCGCCCCCTAAGCAGCATCGACAAAGTGCAGAAATGTCGAGCAGGACAAAACGGAATTCAATCACCATCAAACCAGGTTCACTTCTTGTTTCGTAACTTAGATGCAATGTTTACGATAAATCACACACGCAGCTCCAGCACAGACCTGGCAACGTTCATTAAGAAAAGAAAAGAAAAAAAAAAACGCATTTCAAGTGAAAAGGTTGAAGGGTGTCAACAGGCTGGAGGGGAACATTTAGAGAGAGCTGAAAAAAGAAAGGAAAAGTTCGGGCCAGAAGGAGATCACAGGCTGCAATTACAACAGCGTGCAGCAGCGATGGAGGTGATAACGCGCGCTCTGGGGCGAACACAAAGCTGGCCCTCTGAACCTCGGATCACCCCGTCTTCCTCCACCTCCAGCCCTGAGAAGTCCTGCGCTCCTTTCAAAGGGCTCTCCCAGAGGTCAGGCGGAGGTCGCGTACAGGAAAGAGCCAGGAAGTGCAAGACGCGCAATCAGAACTTCTCATCTAATGGCGAGACCGCTCCATCTTTGTGTGTGTTTTTGTCTTTTTCCATTTTAGTTGAGTTTTCAGTGTTTTTTTTTCCTTCTTCTTCCCCTTTTCTTTTTTTATTTTTTGAGGCTGACACTTTTTGGCAGAGGCTCTCGGTGCAGGCGTGCACTGCCTAGTGAGTCATTCAGTGTTCAAAAGAGAACTCAGGGAGCAGAGAGCAGCCTGGAAACTATGCCTTTAAAATGCAGTCAAAATGGAGATTAGCTGGAAGAAAGAAGAACGTAAATGGGGTAGAGAGCAGACTTTCAGCAACAACAATACATTGATACTCTTCTCTGGTAAATCTGCCCCCAATTAGAACATTTGGGAAGTAACAGAATACAGTGTATGTGGGAAAGTATGAAATATGAGAAACTGTACTCCAATTGAAAGAAATGTAGTCTCCAGAATACAGTTATGTTGCTGAAATAAAAGGATGACATTTAGGGATTTATCTATTTCAGGTGACACAGGTGATTAGCGAGCAACGTTGTCTCCGCTTAGCACAAAGGTCACCGGACTGAACCTCGGTCTCTCTGGCTACTCTGGTTTCCTCCCACAGTCCAAAGACAAGCATTAAGGTCGACTGGAGACTCTGAACTGACCCAAGGTGTGTGTGTGTGTGTGTGTGTGTGTGTGTGTGTGTGTGTGTGTGTGTGTGTGTGTGTGTGTGTGATGGACTGGCAGCAGAAAGTGGGAGGTAAGTGGATATTCACATGCTGGAGACGTTTCGCTCCGTTGCCACGGTAACACCATCTGTTGCTCAAGTTGCCAAACGCACTGTCCCTAAAACAAGGATGCCGCTATTGGAACTTTAATTGATAATATCAATATACAATATCTAATTTTGATTAAAAAAAAATGATATATACAAATTCCAAATACATCAGTAGGGTCATTAACATCCACATCTACTCATTTTCTGCACGTTACCGCCTGTTAAACCGCAGTCTGTGTCCATCCTCGATTATCGGTAGGAAATAAATAATAAAGAGAGATGCACACATTACATTATACAAGGACAAGTATTTATCCTTGGAGTTTATGAGGAAGCTACACAAAAGTCTTTCAACTTCACGTGTCTCTGGCAAACGTGAGGGTCAGTGGAGGGAGAGAGAGAGAGAGAGAGAGAGGGAGGAAGAGTGTCTTTCCTTGAGTGGGCTGATATAGATGT
Organism: Karalla daura; assembly: GCA_029224185.1. Taxonomy (NCBI): domain Eukaryota; kingdom Metazoa; phylum Chordata; class Actinopteri; order Chaetodontiformes; family Leiognathidae; genus Karalla; species Karalla daura. The sequence continues at coordinate 30,424,194 of CM055188.1, forward strand.
CTGCTTCTTTGAAGAAAAAACAGGAGGGTGTCTGATAATATTGTTATGGGAGACTGATTCAGGGATGTGTTTAGCTTAAGCACAGCAGACAAAACTGTAGTCAGAGACTCGATAAAGTTATTTGTTACAGGACAATCTCCAGAAGGTTGCTGTGGACGCAGGGAGGCATCATTACGGAGCACGTGTTGGTTATTGCTTCAGTTCTCCTCCATCGACTGTTGGTAAACATCTTGACCATGAGACAACTTGGACTCCGAGCTACTTCCTCCTTCCTCCTCCAATGAAATGGCTCTGGATCCATCACCTTCATGTCTGCTTTATCAGCTGTACCGCCTGCCATTCATAATAATGATGCCAAACAATACAGCCTAGAACCTGACTGAGCCTGATACTGTAATATATTCATATACAGAGGTGTCAGGTAATAAAGTACAACAACTTGGTTACCTTACTTAAATGGAAATTTTGGGTATCTATACATTACTGGAGTAATCATTTTTCAACCTATGTACTTTTTACTTCTACTCTTTTACATTTTCACACAATTATCTGTACTTTCTACTCCTTACATTTATAAATGTGAGGAGTAGAAAGAGAAGAAAAGTATGGGTAACTTGTTTATAACTTGTTCTGTGTTTTGTGATGAATCATTGATCAATAAAGGCTATTGATAACATGCTTCTGAGGTATTAAGTTTTACACCATTATAATACTTATAGGCAGCTAGTCATCATATCTTCATCTTCATGTTAACACATATGCGGTTTTTGTTTCCAGTTTTGTAAGATAGTAAACAATAGAATCTTAGATTATATATATAATTATATTACATTTAGAATTTAGAATTATATATATATAATATATGCAATAGAAATTAATGATAGTACAGTATAAAGACAGTATAAACAGTGTGGTAATAAAACAGTAAATATAATAGATAATAGATAATAATTAACATGCATATTATATATATTACATATACATTTATAAGAAGCTATAGGCTATGCTTTGGTCCTCACTCTAGCATCTATACTTCTACTTGAGTAATGAATGTGGATGCTTTTGACACTACTGCTCATATATTATTGTTGTTGTTGTTGTTGTTGTTGTTGTTGTTATTGTTATTATTGGTGTTACTATACATTACTTGTATTGCCAGAATCAGCAGAAGAATCAGATATGAACCAGTCTGACCAGTGCTCATGTACCTGGCAAGACACAGGTGTGCACAAACTGTTTCGATGCAAATATGTATTTGAATGTGGACATATAACGAGGCCATAAAACGAGGCCATATAACGAGGCCATATAACGAGGCCATATAACGAGGCCATATAACGTGGACATATGATGTGATTTAGACCCGCTGTACATCTTTGTCAGGGAATAGTTGGCGATTACTCAGCGAAGACAAAGCAAAAGCAGTTTTTCATTCTAGCTCCTCTTCAAACACTGCATCACAACACAGACTGTATGCACTGTATGTGTGCATGAACACACACACACACATGCACACACACACACACACGTGTGTGCACACATACAGACCCTCACATCCATGTGCACGCACTCAAAATTCACCTCCCTCTCACCCCTCTTCTCTGGTGGGAGTCCATTTCCGTCTCCTGATACATAAATAAATAAAGGGGTATATAGTGCCCCAGGACTGGGATGGAAGAGGCAGAGTGTTAAAGAGAGAGAGAGAGAGAGAGAGAGAGGAGGAAAAGAATAGTTGTGGACAGAGGAAAGACGAAGAGGAGGAGGAGGAGGAGGAGGAGGACAAGGAGGCGAAGGAGGAGGGGGTTGTAATTGTTTCCCAGCTCAGGGAAGTTCAGTCCCGAAGCGACCCGGGCGTCTCTCCCAGCGGAGCCCACCTCCCCTCTCTCCCAGACACCAGAGGGAGGCCTCAATCAAACATACGAGCCACGGAACATGACCTGGCAAGTTCAGCAGGAAAAGAGGGGAGGAGGAGAGAGTTAGTGTGAATTGATTGAATTACACTTGGCCAAAAACACCATGTGTGGGGCTGAAAGCAGAGAGACTGACAGGCTGCGGTTAGTAATGACTCCACGCGCTGTTTAACACTGCGTTACGGCTGCTTGTTTAACATTAGTGCCACGCTGTTACTCTCCTGGTCCCGTTACCTGAGCCAGGTACCTGTTTGTGCGTCCGATCGAAATAAAGAATTAAGAGGCGAGGCGGGGGAGGGGAGGGGAGGGGGGGTGAGGTTAATTGAGTTTGTTTTGTTTGGAGCCAATCTAATGACGGGCGATAGAAATAAAGTCGTGCCTATCGGGAACTGAAGGAGAGAAACAGAAAAAAAAACAGCAATTTGAAGCAAATACATCTGCATTTGTCTTCTAGGGATCATATATCCTTTCTCTTTTCTCTCATCTCATCCCTCACTTTCACATAGAGGAGAATAATAGCTCAAAGCGGCAAAAAATAATTAAGCTTCCAAATTTATTCATCTAATTTAAAATGGCCATCCGCGCAGCAACATTGTACATGGTAGAAAGGGGGTTTCCTCACGCTAATTCCCGCTGTAAGTGTTGTTTGTTTTCCGTATCTCTCACAGTCACATCGACGAGGGCCAACGGAGCCAAACTTCACCTGCCAATCATAAACAAGCCGTCAGCCACATTAATTATCCAGGACACAGGAGAAAAGTCACAACACAGCAGCGCGCATGGCCGATCAAAAACTCACGAGGGTTCAGGAATCAATATCCTCAGTGTTTTTGAATTCAATTGTCAGGTTAAATCTCGTGTTTCGTAGCATAAAGGAGGAGGTGCATACTATGTGTTTGCTCTGTTTATTTGCTCATATAGTGACTAAGGAGGAAAAAAACAACTACATGACTTCTTTTTAAAGTGTAACATGACAATACATGCTGAAATGACATAGCTTTTTCACAGTATTTCTGACCAAATGTATTGAATAGACAGAAATCGCTGGATATGTTGGAAAACAAACCAACAAACAAACAAACAAACAAACACAAAGTTGACAGAACCTAACCTGAGGACTCCTGAGGCTCAGATGTCGTTTCAACAAAAAGCCTATTATGAAATGAAATCCTTACAAAAACATGGAAACATTCAAACAAGTTTTCACTCCCAGAGTTTTTGCATCTCATGCTGCATTGAAAATTGTGCTCTTTTCTAATTGAGTAGTGGTTTTCCATGTGTTTGCGTGTGTGTTTGCGATGCACGGGCCAGAGCACAAGAGGCAACAGATTCACTGATCTGCACAAACACTGCATTTGCTTAGATTTGCATCGCTCTCAGTTTTGACACGTCACGTCCTGGCACCCATGAAGCCTTCATTGTTCGCAGCTTCGGCGCTGTAGCACGTTAGGTGTGACAACATTCAACTGTAAAACTGAACGTCTCTCCTGCAAAACAGGATGGAGGAGGAATCCACCCGGCATCGTGCAGCCTCGCTCTCAATGCGAGTGTTAAATTCTGAGGAAAAATTAGTGACAGCGAGCACCAGCCCTGTCAAAAACTGGGCCATACAAACATTTTTTGTCCCGGGAGATACTGGAAAATCCAGCAGATTTTCATCATCTCAAATCTCCAGCATCAGTGGGGATATTGGGGTTTGAATGTAATTACTCTAGGACCACTTAGTTCAGGCTGTCACGGCTAAGGTCACATGAATAAGCCTCCATATTTGTCTCTAATCGAGCCACTAATCTGAAAGATCTAAGAGCCTGAATCAATCCTCCATTCTGCCTCTATTGATCTCATCTCCTCCGTCTACCAGTTTCACTCCGGCTTTTTCGTCTCCTCCGTCTCCTCCCCAGCATGCTCTTTGCAGTAATGGATACTGAAGATGTCAGGCAGATTTAACATTTATTGCTTATTTAAAACGGCCTCTGACCCACACACAATACCCTCCACCACATCCCTGCAGACATGCCTAAAAAAAAGAGAAAGCTGCGCGTCTCAGTGGGTGCCGTTAACGTTAAGGAGCTGTCACTCTCATTGTTGCAGTAGCCATGAAATGATCGAGCTTGGCTAATGGCTGCCTTATCTCTGCAGCAGGCTTAATAATGGCTGTTCAAAGCCTGCGTCTGCAGGTGGGAGTTATGTCATTTGCTCTCAGTATTACACCGGGACTGAACCACAATAACCATATGGCCAGACCCCAGGACGAGATACCGCAAGGGTTTCAAAGCCCGGAGGCCCGGGCCGATGGATCAAAGTCAGGGGAACCTGATTGTAAATGTCCACATGTGTCCGCTCCTCCTGTGTTAGCAATTATGAGCGCGCCTACTCACGTGTGTGCAGACGGTCACGATCGTGTCGCTTCGTATTCCTGCCCGCAGTGCTTTCACAGGCTGCGAAGGGAGTGAAATCACCTTCCCTTTCTTCAAACGTGCTCTTAATTAATCAAACTGCACACGAGCAACCCGCAGAGCTTCATTCGTATTAATACAGAAGAAACAGAAATTAAAGGGAAAAAAAACACTCAAAACACAGCGGGAGGACAGAGGACAGACGCAGCATCGATAAGGCCGTCGAAGATGAAATGAAACAGCAGAGGATGCGAGACTTAAAGGGGAGCTAGAATAACACACTTGTTGACTAACAAACATCTATTTCTGGACAGAGATTTATGGCCGCTGCAAAAACAACATCACGTTCATGTTTAGATTTTGGACACTGACTCGGCGGCAAAAAAAGAAACAGGTCAGATCTGAGACCGGCTGTGATATAAGATAGGAGTGAACCACACTGCCCCCTGTCATGTACCTGCCTCCCATCAGGAGGCTGAAGGCAGACAACTGCAGAGCAGCAGGTTGGAGAAATGTCAGTGGACACGCGCCTGATTCTCACTCCCGATTCCTCCCCAAACATTCAAGGCTGGATGTGTACGAACTCCACATCACTCCAGTTACCACTTTGTTCAGGAAAAACTCTGTGGAGTGGCAGGAGAGACGGCCAATCAGTGCAAACCTGTGCAGAAACGGAGCGTTTTATTCACACGCATAAAAAAAGAAAATAACATCTGTAGCATTTGTGATGAAACCAGCGTTCTGCTGGTTCAATGTTAACACCAGAAAACAAGGATAAGTACTCCGTTCAGCCATTGTAGGTCACCTTTACGACTCTGGACAGGGTGAGAATTAATGTAGGAGAGTGAGAAGGAGAAGAGGGAGGGCAGAGGACAGAGAGGGAGAGAAAGAGAGAGGGAGAGAGTCGAGTGGTGATGATGGAGAGTTTGTTTTTTCACAGCCGTGTTGTGTGTAAGTGAACAGCATGGGCTACTCTTTCATCCCCTCTGTCCAAACTGACTGGAGTGGAGGAAGCAGAGATGTCTGTGCACAACAGAGACTGCACATCCCCCTTTAATCTACCATGTGATTCTAACAGACCTATAACATTGGAATAATCGTGTTATTATAAATGTCCTGTAAAGGAATGTTACTCAAAAAACATGCAATTGTTAAACTTGGATACCGCTAAATGAAAAACACAGTTTTAATTTGACTGTGATGGACAAGCAGCAATAAGCAGGCTGTAGATATGGCTTTGGCAAATGGGAAGAAGAATCCCATTAATAAATTACTGATAATCTAAATGAATGATGATGCCACCTGAAAATGACAGGAAAGCAGCACACAAAAAAAACAGAAGTAGGTAGTTGGGAATGGGAAGTTTTCCCCAGAAGGCAGGTTTGCTCTGAACCTCTCCATATTTAGGGAGAGTGGAGTGCAGCAGAGCGACAACATTTGTGTTTGAAAACAGTTCTGCTTCATTCGTAAAAAGAAAGAAATGATGAAGAGAATTAATAAATAAGCGCAGATGAAGACGTGCCTCCCATGAAGCCAAAACTACAACCAGTTCAGTGGGATGAGCTTCAGCAAACACATTATGGCATTATCATTCAACCAATTAATCAATCAGACTTTATTTGTATAACACAACATCCACCACTGCACACACACACACACACACACACACACACACACACACACACACACACACACACACACACACACACACTTTATCTCAGTCATAACACTTGCATGAACATTAGAGAGCGTGAAGACTTGAATGGCTTAGAAGAAGAAGACCAACAAAAACTGATAAATGTTAGTCTGAACAATATGTTCTGAGAGAATAGCACCGACCGGATACATAAGATGATTAGACATTAGACATTATTAGACAATTAGACGTAATTAAAAGAGACTACAAATAGGTCTGCAAATGAACGAGTGGATACAATAGAAAGCCCATTCACATGAAATGAGGACTGATGCATGAGAGCAGAAGATGGAAAGAGATCGGTGGAGATAAGGACGAACACGTCAGCTCCTGGTCCGTGAACCACAGGATGAGGGACGCTCTTCACTGTCGCATTGCTGCTGTTTACACCAAACACAACCAGCAACTAAACCAAAGTTTACCTCTGCTTTGGTGCTTCAGTGTGCAAACACCACCGCCTCTTAACTTATCTCGTCTGTGATCGTTCTTAAATAAAAAGCGATTGAAACTATTTACCTGTGCAGTATTCCTGCTAGTGAGACAACCATCCAAAGGGAATCTTCACATTTATCAACGTTTATCATCCAGTATCTTGGTATAAAGTTGTAACTGTCACTTTAAATAAAGCTGCATTAAATTGAATTCATCTGTCCATAATGTTTTCAGGTTACTCATAAGACATTTCAATGGTTTACTTGGGCACAAGCCGGAAGCTTTTCTTGAAAGATTACAAATTATTATTTATTATTGATTATGCTCTCCTGCTTAATTAATTCTATCATCTTGGGGTCATTTGTAACGTTATGTGATGTGTGACTATCTCTGCTTGTACTGGCACCGAAATATTGTTTTGTGGAGAGATAATAAAGATGTGAAACAAAGAAATCTCTTCATGTAATCCACTAATGTCAACAATGTCAGTGTATTCTTTTACTTTCTGTCTAAATTGTAACTAAATAGTAATCTAATGTATTCTAAATGTGTAACTCAAGTATTCAGTTACTCCCCAACACAGTTTCAGACGCGTCAGTGATGAGCTTCACTGAGGCTTCGGGCAGGAAAGGCAGCGAAACCTTCACAGAGAAACCGGAGAAAGTCGTCTCTGCCTTGATGGCCTGCAGCTGCGATTCACGTCAGGTTTCCTTGTTGTGGGTCGAGTTTGTTTTGGTGTTTCCGCGCTGCTCAGCTGTGTCTAAACACGGCCTCCGCTCTTCATCACCCCTCATCTCTGCTCAACTCCTCACTGTCTGGATCGCTTCTCACATCAGAGAGCCAGCCCCACTCCGCTCACCAGTCTCGGCCTCGTGCTGGTTGATAAAGCAACACCTCATCCGTAACTCCAGCCACATCCCTCACTTCTGTGCAATCTCCCTATCTGCACAAAACCAGCCTGTACTTGTACGAATCAAAAGCAGCAAACAAAACTGCAGGAAAGTGCTGGAAGGAGGAAGAGCTGCAGCAGTGGTAGAGGAGCGAGAGAGTGCGCACTTAACTTTCCCGCAATGTCTGTCTGCGACAAGAGGAGATCTGGTTACATGCTGCAACTACTGTCTGGGCAAATCGGAAGCATTCAGGACACACAAACCCCTCCCAGATATCGCTGATCAAATGACAAAAACTGCGATTATCGAAGCAGCGTTTTCCATTTATGAAATCTAACTCACGGTTAGGGGCTGTCGTCCAGTCACCCTCCAGATCATTCACAAATAGTGCGTGCTGCACTTCATGCTGCATACAGGGCAGGAAAAAGGGAAGGAGAAACATAAATAAATCCTTGATTTTAATGACTCATTTCCGTGGGACACTACCCTGAAGCCTCAGGCCTAACATCAGTGAGGAGACAACCCTTCAACCCTGATCCTCAATTAAGTCTTCCCATCCACACACACTCGCAAGCAAGTTCAATAGTTGGGGCTTTTGTTTAATCTGATTTCTCAGTCTGGTTCTCCTCTCAACAGCACAGGCAGGCAGACAGACAGACAGACAGACAGACAGACAGACAGACAGACAGACAGACAGACAGACAGACAGACAGACAAAACACCGGCCCAAACAGGCTGAATTCGGGGTTTGTTGTTTATATGCCTACTTTGTTTGGGTCTGGGCAAATTAGCTGTGAGAGTACACAAACTGGATTTCCTGGAACATACAAAGAGATAAGATGTGTGCGTGTGTGTGTGTGTGTGTGTGTGTGTGTGTGTGTG